>PITA01004442.1:33100-93258 GCA_004023965.1 Spilogale gracilis
TTTTTTTTTTTTTTTTATAACTTTATTTTTTTTTTTAAAGATTTTATTTATTTGACAGAGAGAAACACAATGAGAGAGGGAACACAAGCAGGGGGAGTAAGAGAGGGAGAAGCAGGTTTCCCGCCGGGCAGGAAGCCCGATGTGGGACTCAATCCCGCGACTCCAGGATCATGACCTGGGCTGAAAGCAGTCGCTCAACCAACTGAGCCACCCAGGCAGCCCCTCCCCCTCTTTTTTAAAGATTTTATTTATTTGACAGAGAGAAACACAGCCCCGGAGGGAACACAAGCAGGGGGAGTGAGAGAGGGAGATAAAGGCTTCCTGCCAAGCAGGGAGCCGGATGTAGGACTACCCCGGGATCATGATCTGAGCCGAAGGCAGTTGCTTAACCAACTGAGCTACCCAGGCGCCTGAATTTTTTTTTTTATATAGTAGGAGGCAGCCATCTGATCCTGTTATTGTTTATTGAATATTTCTTAACTGCTTATTACTGTTTTTGTTTGTTTTTAAAGATTTTATTAATTTATTTGACAAAAGACATTGATAGAGGGAACACAAGCAGGGGGAATGGGAGAGAAAGAAGCAGGCTTCCTGCTGAGTGAGGAGCTCGTTTGATCCCAAGACCCTGGGATCATGACTTGAGCTGAAGACAAGATGCTTAATGACAGAGCCACCTCGGGGCCCATTGAATACTGTTTATTGAATAATTTGTCCTTTTGTCATGGAAGCAGAATTGCAAGACATGAGGCCTTTTCTTTACGAAATCTGGTCATTCCATTCCGTAATCCACATCGGAGGCTTACTCAAACCTTGGTTTTGCTGTTGCAGTGTAGCAAGACTAAGTTTTAGTGTTGAGAGCATGTGAAAATGAATTCTGAATTTTATGTTACAGGCTGATGTATTATGTCCTGTTTGGTTACTTGCCCAGGTTTGAATTGCAATGCCAGATTTTCTTTCTTTTTTTTTAAGGTTTTATTATTTATTTGACAGAGAGAAACACACCAGAGAGGGAACACAAGCAGGGGGAGTGAGAGAGGGAGAAGCAGGCTTCCCGCCGAGCAGAGAGCCCGATGTGGGACTCGATTCTGGGTCTCCGGGATCATGACCTGAGCCGAAGGCAGTCGCTTAACCAACTGAGCCACCCAGGCGCCCCTTAACATGTCTTTTTTTTTTTTTTTTTAAGATTTCATTTTTTTATTTGACAGAGAGAGATTACAAGTAGGCAGAGAGGCAAGCAGAGAAAGAGGGAGAAGCAGGCTCCTTGCTGAGCAGAGAGCCCGATGCGGGCCTCGATCCCAGGACCCTGAGATCATGTGCTGAGCCGAAGGCAGAGGCTTAATCCTCTGAGCCACCCAGTGCCCCAGATATTCTTTTTAATGAAGTACTTGGTGGTACTTTAATGATTTTTTATAAAAGTGTTATTTATTTGAGAGAGCTGTGGGAGTCCTTGAGTAGGGGATAGGGGCAGAGGGAGAAGCAGATTCTCTGCTCAGCAGGGACCCCAACTTGGGGCTCAATCTTAGGACCCCCTGGGATCATGACCTGAGCCGAAGGCAGACACTTAACCAACTGAGCACCTGGGTGAGGCCCCCCCCTTTTAACGTCCACCTTATTTTCTGCCTCTCAGACAGGCTTTTCTGGGCTGTCTCTTATCATTAACTATTTGTTTGCATAGCAGCTTCAATGTAATCTTAAGTATTCCGTACACTCACTCTGGAAATGTTACACTATAGCTTTTCAAAACAGGTTTGCTTTGCATTACCATGGCACTTTGGTTGCAGGCCTGGATGACCGGGACTTGACTAATTATCACCCTACACTCAGTTGGGTGTTCTGGAAGCATTGTGGCATGGCTCTGTGGTGTGCCAACATGTTGAAAATGAGTCTCATATGTACACAAAAAAGTCAACAAGTGGGGTTTGAAAGAGGGCCTAATTTTATACTTTATTTCTTCCTGGGGAGAAAAATGCTTCTTTCCTTTCTTTCTTTTCTTTCTTTCTTTTCTTTTCTTTCCATTGTATTGGAGAGAGAGAGTACACAAGCAGGGGAAGGGGGGCAGAGGGAGAAGTAGACTCCCCACTGAGCAGGGAGCCTTATGTAGGCCTCCATCCCAGGACCGAGATCATGACCTGAGCCGAAGGCAGACATTTCACCAGTTTAAAAAAATTTTTTTTCACCAGTTTAAATTTAAGTAAGCCAAAGACAGAGCCACTCAGGCACCCCAGGAGGAGAAAAATCTCAATGTTCTCTTTATTAAAAGCAAAGGTTTTGTATTGCTGACGGTAACTTGTTTCAGTTAAATGGAATAGCTTGTCCTTTGTTTCTCAGGCATGTTTCTCCCAAGTGCATATTTTTCTCCTTACACTGCTCCCCGTTTTCCCTCCACTTCTTAGCTCCTTAGGCTCCTCGTGCCTGTGTGCTGGTGGAACCCGCTGGCCCTGGCAAGCCTTTGAGCCCCTCACCATGACAGTAACTCAAGCCCCCAGCTTGTGCCTCATGTCCGGGGCTGTGGACTGACTGTGTTTTCTCCACTCTACAGCTTTGACAACTACTCTGCCAATGTTATGGTAGATGGAAAACCAGTGAATCTGGGCTTATGGGATACAGCTGGACAGGAAGATTATGACCGATTACGTCCCTTATCCTATCCGCAAACAGTAAGGATCATGACTGATTTTTAGTGTGTCCTTCTGAATATATAATTTGGACTGTGTAATTGTGTATTATCTGTGGGTTTGCTTACACTGTTGGCATGTGAACACACGGGTTTGGTCTGCAGAGGTCCACTTAGAGCAGGACTTTTTTCCATAAATACACTAAAGTACTGTAAGTATATTTCCTCCTCAAGATTTTCTTAGTTAGATTTTCTCTGGCTGGCTTCAGTGTAGGAATGCAGTGTAATTTTACATGTAACATACAGAACTTACATCAGTGGGCTGGTCATGTTATCAGTAAGGCTTCCAGTCAACAGCAGACTTTTATCAAAAGTTTTCGGGGAGGCAGAGTAATACCCGGGGTTTTGACTGTGTGAGGGCACAGCAGTGCCCCTACCCTCCCTCCAGCGTTGTGCAAGGGCCAGCTGCATTGCCCTCTGTGAGGCATATTAAAGATTTGTATTTATTTGGCAGAGACAGAGATCACAAGTAGGCAGAGAGACAGGCAGAGAGAGAGGAGGAAGCAGGCTTCCCCACCGAGTAGAGAGCCTGATGCGGGCCTTGATGCCAGGAAACTGAGGTCATGACCTGAGCTGAAAGCAGAGGCTTTTTTTTTTTTTTTTAAAGATTTTATTTATTTGACAGAAACACGGCCAGAGAGGGAATACAAGCAGGGGGAGTGGGAGAGGAAGAAGCAGGTTTCCCGCCAAGCAGGGAGCGTGATGCGGTGCTCGATCCTGTAACTCCGGGATCATGAGCTGAGCTGAAGGCAGAGGCTTAACCACTGAGCCACCCAGGCGCCCCTCTTTGGGGCATATTAAGAAGTAGCGTGTTTAAGTTCAGTAATTAATGTCGTAGATGCGGACCAAGGATCTGTTTGTTTCCTTTACTGAGTGTGGGGCTCTGCATTTTACGTGCTGTCATTTCAGTTTCAGGATAGCCGTATGAAATAGGTCCTGTTTTATTCTTGCAAACCAGTTTCAGCAGTAGTTAGTTTTAAGGTCAGTTTGTTTTGTGACAGTTTGGTACCATGGAATCAAACTAAACAAGATCGAGGCTTTTTTAAAAGTCAAGGTAATGATTTATCTTTTGGATTTAATATTATTTTACTATAAAACACATGCTCATTGTTCTATGGCATTAGTACCTACATCTTCACAAGGTAGGTTCAAGTTTCAGTTTTATAAACTAATGTCTGCTATATCTAGTCAGAAAAACTTCTAGATTCGTTTTGCTTCCATTTTAGACAATTAAATGATGTATATACCAAAGCAAATCAGATTAATAGCTGGTAAAAATATGCCTAGAAGCCCTTTTCTTGAAATAAGCAAGTATATTTGTACCATTTGCTTGTTACGTATTTGTTCATCGTTTTAGAAGTATTTCAAAGACTTTTTTTTTAATTTTTTTTTTTATTTTTAAACATTTTATTTATTTGACAGCGAGAAACACAGCCAGAGAGGGAACACAAGCAGGGGGAGTGAAAGAGGGAGAAGCAGGCTTCCCACCGAGCAGGGAGTCCAATGTGGGGCTCGATCCCAGATCTCCGGGATCATGACCTGAGCCGAAGGCAGTCGCCTAACCAACTGAGCCACCCAGGCGCCGCCTCAAAGACTTTTAAAGAGACACAGGTGACTCACTGGCTAGAGGAAACACACTAGAGGCAGTGGAGTGAATTCCTTGGGTGAAATCCCATGCTCTTGCTTCCTCGCTCTGTGACCCTGGCAGGTTCTTCATGGTTCTAGTTGTGACCTGTTCCCTCATAGAATTCGATGAGCAGTCTGTGTAAAGCACACAGAACAGTCTAAGCACACCACAGATACTCCAGTGTAGCTGCTGTGAAGATTCCCAGCTCTGCAGAGCTCTTCGGGTCAGAGCTGGCTGGGCCCAAATGAATGGAAGTTGCTGTACATGCTCTCAGCAAGCTGGGATGACCAGAGAGTCAGGGCCAAGGAGACATCCTGGAGAAGACAGGTATTGACCCGTTGATGGAATTGACCATCACGGTCTTAGAGGTGGGTATGGGGCGGGGGCAGGCATAGGTGGGTGAAGATAAGCAATCATTTCCAGTGTACCCAAATCTTGCTTTTTGTTTTTATTTTTTTTTTTTAAGATTTTATTTATTTGACAGAAAGACAGAGAGGGAACACGGTGGGCGGAGGGGAGAGGAACGCTGAGCAGGAGCCCAATGTGGGACTCGATCCCAGGACCCTGGGACCATGACTTGAGCTGAAGGCAGACGCTTAATGACAGAGCCACCCAGGCGCCCCTTTCCTTTTGTTTTTAAACTTAACTTCTTATTTAGTAAATATAATTTTAGGCTTATTTTTTTATTTTTATTTTTTTTAAAAATTTTATTTATTTATTTGGCAGAGAGAAACACAGCCAGAGAGGGAACACAAGCAGAGGGAGTGAGAGAGGGAGAAGCAGGCTTCCTGCCGAGCAGGGAATCCGATGTGGGGCTCAATCCCGGGTCTCCGGGATCATGACCTGAGCCGAAGGCAGTCGCTTAACCAACTGAGCCACCCAGGCGCCCCTTATTTTTGTTTTTTTAGATTTATTCGTTTGAGAGAGAGGAAGAGGGTGAGAACAGGGGAGGGCAAAGGGAGAGGGAGAGAAAGAATCCCAAGCAGACTCTGTGCTCAGGCTCAGAGCCTGAAGTGGGGCTTGATCACATGACCCTGAGAGAGTGACCTGAGCCAAAAACCAAAAGTCAGACACTTAACCAAGCCACCCAGGCGCCCCTAAACTTAGTTTCCACGTGCACAAATGGGGGCAAGGGGCAGAGGGATAGACTCTTCAAGTAGATGTCCCACTGAGCATAGAGCCCTATATGGGGCTCAGTCTCGTGACCCTGAGATCACAACCTGAGCCAAAATGAGGAGGAGTTGGACGCTCAGGATACTAAATGGACTGAACCACTCAGGTGTGCCCCCTCTCCTCCAGTTTTAAGCTTTTGAATACCGCTTTTCTATGCAGTAGTCATTGTATTTTGTATTTATTTCCTATTGGAGGAATTGCCAAACACAATCTCTTTGAGCTGTGGATTTTTGCTGATTGTCCTTTCGCTGAATTACAATAACAGTGCAAACAAAGACCAAAACTATAAAATGGGAGGTCTCAGTGAGTGATATCTCAATCTCCAGCTAAAAATGATGTGTGATGAAGTTTTAAAAATCGGCTCGTAACTACCAAATGGTTTGAGGTCTTCAGTATGTTTAGGAAACTAACGTCAGTGGGTGCTTGATAATTCTGGATTTTAAGGGGATTTGTTAACCTAATGACTGGTAGAGTAGGAGTATGCAACCCACCAGGTACATCTGGAAGGGCGGGGTGTCACTTCTGAGTAATGAGAACCACCTCTTGTGACTCAAGGGGTCCCGGCAGGGTGTGGCCTTTTTCTCTGAGGGAGTCACTAACAGTAAGTCAGAGGTGACTTGGCAAGATTCCCATTCGGTGTGCTAGAGAACAGTACCAGTAGCCGACTGAAGCAGGCCACGGGGTATGAGGCCTGATAGGCAAGTGGGTGGGGTGTTGTCCTTCTGGGGCAGGACTTTTAAACTGTTCATGTCCCATCTGTGTAAGGTGCTGTTTTCCTGTCAAATACTTGGACGTCTAAAAGGGGGTAAGGCATGATTCTTGCTTAAGTGGCTCCCCACATAGTTTGTGACACACCACGCACCAGCACAGCGGGTGTCGTGGTGCTTGAAGAGGGGAGAGCAGCCATCTGGCAGTTAAAGACATGCTTGCTGGACTCCTTTGGGGATGAGGTTATTTTGGCTCCTGCGAGGCAGGCCCCGAATGCCATCCTGCCCAGAGGAGCTGGCTTGCTGGTTCTGGGCTGGCACCATGGCAGAGGGGACCCCCTCTAAACTTTGCACCAACTGGAACATGGTCTCCAGTTGTTGACTCTTGGTCTACAGGCCTGTTTATGTGGCTCCTCCATGATGGGCTCAGACCTTCTCCCGAAGGGCCCTTGGTTAGTTGCTTACCCAGATCTTCCCCGTCCTTAGGATTTTGTGACCCCAAAACAGACGTCTTGTTTCTTGTGGTCATTTAGCGCTGCACTCCTTGTTTGTGGGGTGGCACCGGGGAGCCAAGGGAATCTCTGTAAGGCATCTGTTCCTACTTCATTCTCCAAAAGATAGAGTAGAAACTGTCTTTCAGTTTTGTTTTTCTCAATTAAGTAATCCTTCAGGCTCTTCCATCCTTGAATGTTACCTTTGTACCCTCTTTTTAAAAATACCCTGAGTTCTGCATCCCCCTCCTTCCGTGGCCTGCTGCCCATCATGGTGTGACCTGTGCAGTGCTCAGGCCCAGTGCTGTGCATCGTGTCCGGCCCACCGTGTTTGCCTTCTTGTTCCAGGATTTAGTGGTGTGAGTGGGAGCCTGTGCAACTGGCCGGAGTCGCCAGGCCTGAGCTCTGTGTGGGTCTCAGAAGCTCATGTTGCCCCACTGGGCTACTGACATGCTGGCCTCTTGTCTTCTGGCTGAGCTCAGCCTGAGAGGGGCTAGACTGCTGGGCATTGGTTGAAAGGAAAAATGATAGCATTTAGCTTAGCTTCTTTGATTTTCAAATAGCTTTCTACTTTGTTCAGTTGGCTGTTACGGGGATCTGTGCCCTCTAGCCAGAGGTCACTAGGAACACACCTCTGGCTAAACCAAATTGGGTTTGTTCCTCTGTCCTGAGCTAGAGACACATCTTGGGCGCTCCGGGGTGCGCAATTCCGGTGAGGACACGAGGAGGCAGGGCTTGCTCTGGATGGGGTGCTGGCAGGAAGCAGGGTAGTTTTAGGGTGCTCTAATTCATTTCCTCTAGAAGGTGGGGAGAAGTACAGGCAGAGCTGTGACTGGTCCAGCATAAGGCACCATGGTCTCTTTGGCTAGGAGAGGGGGTATTTGGTATTTTTACAGTTTACGTGGTGACCTTTATCTCTGGTCAGACAAGACTGTGCAGTGGTCTTCTATTTATTGCTTTACTCTAGGGCTCATTCCAGCCTGGTCAGTAGTGACCTTGTCTGGCCTTGGCATCCTGGGAGATTGTCCTGTCCCACAGGAGCTAGCTGCGGCTGAACTGCGCGTGCCAGGCTGCCTCCCCGGTGTCGGGCTGCTCCTCTCCCTCTCCGGAGCTTGTTTAGCTCCCCAGGGATGCCACAGACACCGTGTCTTTGCTCTGTTTGTATGTATCCCACTCCTTTTCCTGGTTCGTCCAATGCCTGTAGTGAAAAATGTTCCAAGCCTGGAAGTAAAACCAGGTTGGAAGGCCTTTGGAAGAAAGAGCAGAGAGCAGTGCTGGCTGGAGCGTTCGGAGCTGGGAGAGCCCAGCTGTCCTGAAGTCTGCCCACTGTCTTTCTGCCAGGAGCTGATTCGTGTCTTGATGGTGCCCTCCACACACTCGGGAGGCTGTGGTTTTGACCGGTGAGGGAGAGCTGCTTTGTGATAACACAGGTAATAAAGTCACTGAAAGCACAGTGGGAGCTCTGTGGTTAGAAATGTTGTGCCAGCACGGGGAAGGCAGCGTGCCAGCCAGAGGGAAGGTGAGCCTGTGACCCAGGACAGCTCAGGTGGAATAAAGAGGCTCCAGGACAGGGGTAAACATGGAGATGCTGCGTAAATGCTGAGCAGCACAGACTCTGCGGGGTGTTGGGTTAGAAGGCAAAGGTTGGAATGAAATGCTGCTGGAAGAGGTATCAGAAGCACATTTTATTTATTTATTTACTTATTTAAATTTTTTTAAAAAGATTTTATTTATTTGACAGAAACACAGTCAGAGAGGGAACACAAGCAGGGGGAGTGAGAGTGGGAGAAGCAGGCTTCCTGCTGAGCAGGGAGCCTGATGCGGGACTCGATCCCAGGTCTCCAGGATCATGACCTGAGCCGAAGGCAGTCGCTTAACCAACTGAGCCACCCAGGCGTCCCTCATTTTATTTATTTTTAATTTATTTTTATTTTTTAGAAGTGCTAGGGTTTTTTTTATTTTTATTTTTTTAATTTATTTTTGCTTGGTTTGTTTTAGAGGATGGGGAGGGGCAGTGGGAGAGAGAGAATTCTAAGTAGGCAGCGTGGAGCCCGATGCAGGGCTTGATCCCATGACCCTGAAATCATGACCTTTAGCCAAAATTGAAAGTCAGATGCTTAACTGACTGAGCCACCCAGGCACCCCAGAAGTGTTTTTTAAAGCCATATTTTGTCTGGGAGAAGGAGGAGAAAGGAACAGGCAGATGGCATGATGCTAATGTAGGATGGAAAGCGTGTTTTTTTCATCAGAAAAGATGTTCTTAAAAATCTAAAGGGGTAAGAACAGATGTAGTTGGGAGGATATTTTGAACTGAAGTTGCATTTTTGCAGCCGATGCCCATGAGGGTCTGTGTCACAAAGATTTGGCATCTTGTCAATGCCTTGGGGTCACAGATCTTCAAAAGTAGCTCACAGATTAAACCCAGATAGCCATGACAGCTTTAATATTCTCAGTATTGTAGATCAGAGAAGCTTGAGTGAAATTAAAGTAATTCTCTTGTCCGTCTGTCTCTTAAAAGAACTGTAGATTTATATGTTGATTGAAGAGCAAATCTTTGGATTTTTGTTGGAACAAAGGGATGAATTGAAAGCACTGTGGTAAACACTAGAAGTGCTGTTCCTTCTGGGCTATCGTGTCCAAAGCTGGGTGTGTGTGTGGGGGTGGGGGATGAAGGGTCTCAGTGCATCAGTGCTGTTCACTCCAGTGATGCAGGTCCCTAAATTCAAACCACACTCCTAGCATTTGGGGGAAGAGGACCAGCACTTGTGTTCTGGACACTTGAGGCCTTCACAGCTCTGAGAGCTGGGCGTATTCCTGGGGCACCTTTCCTCTCAGGAGCCTGTTTTTTTGTTTTTTCTTTCTTTAAGACTTTGTTTATTTGACAGAGAGATAAATCACAAGTAGGCCGAGAGGAGGAAGCTGGCTTCCTGCTGAGCAGAGAGCCTGATGCAGGCCTCGATCCCAGGACCCTGAGATCATGACCTGAGTTGAAGGCAGAGGCTTTAACCCACTGAGCCACCCAGGCGCCCTCAGGAGCCTGCTTTTACGGACAGGTGCTTTTCCGGTCTGCATCAGCTTCAGCTGGGCGTATGTCTGTGAGCTTGGATGGAGGTCTTTGCCACGTGTGCCTGTTACTAGTGAGTGCCAGTGACGGCCCACGGACACACCTTCGTTAATATTTCCTGACTGGCCAGGACCAGTGTGCTTCCTCAGGCGGGTTGTGGCTTCCGCTGGATAAGGAGCCCTCTGTGTGCTGCCAGTGCGGTAGACAAGAGTGCGCGCCCCCCCCCCCCAGTATTTGGTGTCTTCACCGTGGTTGACCATCACAGGATTTGGTGGAGCGTTTCGTATTTGGCATCGTAGATGTTAGATAATCTACTTTCAGATCTTTTGGGAGGGTTCAGACAGAATTCTGATGAAGAAATAATGGATTATATTGACTTTTATTTTCCTCAGTTTTTCCTAAACTCAAACAAAGTTCTCATGCATTACTAGGTTGCAGAAACGTATGGTAAGGATAAAACCTCCAGGGGCAAAGACAAGCCGATTGCCGTATGTAAAACTTTCAATCGACTTCAGTTTCAAGCTTTACCTGTTCTCTCATTTCACTTAGTTTTCCCAGGATTTCCTATTGAGCCTCACATTCCTTGAGTGTTTTGTATTTAATTCACTCAAGATCGGGTTTTGCTTGACGAAATGTGCTTTCAGTGGAGCGAGACAGTTTACCTACTAGCTTGAATTAGAGTGGTTTGTGAACTACTTGCTCCCCGCCTCCCAAGGGAAAGGAGGAACTCTTACAAAGGGGCCTCTCCAGGCGGGTTGGAGATGGAGGTGTGGAGGCTCCCCCCGCAGCGTGCGCTTGAGCCAGCGTGGGCGTGGGACTAACCTCGGCTGCCAGGGCCTCCCCTGCTTTGGTGTCCTGGTGCAGCGGGCCTGTCTGGGGCATGGCTGTGTGCTGCTGGTGAGCTAACCCAACCTTGCTTGGAAATGACGTAATCAGGTGCCCAAATGCTGTGGTGATTCTTGGACAAGCCTGTGCATGCGCTAGCGTTTTTAAAATGTCATTTATAAAAAGCTGTTGTGTGGGATGTTCCTCTTTCTTTCCAGGTACAAGATATCAGCGAGATGATTGAAAGTGTTAGCTTGGGAATTGGGTACATTTCACAAAGTAGCATAGTGGCTTTTTTCCAGGAAAATGTCTTAAAAACCTAGCATTTTAGAAACTCTTAGGAAGTTTTAAATACAGGTAAATATTTAAATTTGACTTCTTACACAATACAGAATGGGACACATGGTTTACGTTCAGTCAGAAATTCTTCCAGGTATTTTCTCGGCACCGACTTTTCCTTTGAACCTCTGCTTCAGCTGTGACTGCTCCGCGCTGCAAGTCCCCTGGAGACCCTGCTTGGGTTTGAAGAGCTGACAGCCAGGAAGACGCCCCTCACATGCTAGCCCGTCCTCGTTCATGGTGGAATGCTCACAGAGCAACCCCTGAACCCCAGGGACTCTGGTGGCAGTTCTTAAGCATTTTAACTGCAGCCCAGTGGTCAACTAAACATGTGTTGAACGGGCACATGGGGAGCTTACTGAAAAGCATGCCGTTGGTAAATGGTTTTAAAATAGACTGATAAACTGAGACAATATTTTACAGAAATATCGCAATGGTATCTTGACACTTGATTTTGTCCCGGTATATAAATAGGGCCACTAAGTTCCCAGTGGGAGTTGGGAAATGTTGGAAAAGAAGCCTGTTGGGGGTCTGATTTGAGGCCTCCCTGGCCTCCAGTAAATTCTAGCACATTCCAATAAATCTCCCCTTCTCTCACAAGTAACTGGCTGCTTCACATGCTGGCTGTGCATTGGGAGTCTTCTGACAGAGTTGAAGGGGGTAACCAGGGAGTAAAGCTGTAGACACAAGTTGCTGGTACATAATAATGCATTTTGTCTCGTGATTCATTGCCAACAGCATTTACAAAGCAAAGTCATTTGTCATTGTGAGACCATTTCTAAATGCCTCCCTGTTTCCTCTTTATAGGATGTATTCTTAATTTGTTTTTCTCTTGTGAGTCCTGCATCATTTGAAAATGTTCGAGCAAAGGTAAGCGGGGGTGTTTTAGAGAAATATTTTGTTATGTAATGTCATTGTCGAGAGGCAGAAATACTATTTAGTGATAGTTTTAATTATTTAAATTGATCTTATAATTCTCCTTAGGTAGCAGATCAGTTTTGAAGTATATGACTTTGTTATGTAGAGTTGTAAAGTTTCAGGGTCCGATTCAGAAATGCTGTGTCCCTTGTTAAAATAACGAGCACTCTAAGAGGCTGTGTGAGGGGGTCATCTAATAAGAATGGTGACTATGACTTTGCACTCCTGCATATCGCATACTTCCTACAGTTGTGATCAGGGATGTGTTCAGTGGTGTGTGTGTGTGTGGGGGGGGCGTCATTGTGGCAGAGCTGAGAGTTCAGTCCAGACAGAGTTGTCTTCGCTGAATAGGAAGGATTCTCAGAGATGATCTAAGAACTTGACTCATTTTTGCCAAAAGGTCATTGTTTTGGGAGGGGGACTTCCCTACCCTTCTCCCCTTGCTTTTGTGGATGAGTAGAGCCTCTTCTGTAGGCTCCTCAGTCTTGGGCGTCTGGCTTGCTAACTCAGTGCCCATAGGTAGGTCTGTGGTTCTGGAAGGTATTGCAAGGGGGTGAGCAGGGCTGGAGGGCAGGGTGGCTGACACAGTTTGGCGCCCATGGGAATGGCATTTAGGTGGTGGATGTTCATCAGGATGGGAGCGTGCCATGACTTTTTTTCTTCTCACTTTTAGTGGTACCCCGAAGTGCGACACCACTGTCCCAACACACCCATCATCTTGGTGGGGACTAAACTTGATCTCAGGGACGACAAAGACACGATCGAGAAGCTGAAGGAAAAGAAGCTCACTCCTATCACGTACCCGCAGGGTCTGGCCATGGCTAAAGAGATCGGTAGGAAATCTGCATTTTCCCATCTGCTTCGCACATGTCTTTATTTTTGTGGCAGAGAGGGGAGTCCAGTCTGGGCAAGTAGAGGGCGAGTCTTTCCAACTTGGGCTCCTGTTGACTTCTGGGGAGCCAGGCGGGCAAGGCCCTCCGTGTGAGCCTTCAGGAGCAGGGGGCAGGTCAGGTGTTGCTCTGTTGTCCCAATGGGCTGGCAGGAGACGGGGCCTGGGGAGCTGCTTCCTGCCCTTGTGGTTGGAAGGGTGGGTACGTGGCCCCGTGGCAGTACAAGACTGTGTCTCTCGGCAGGTGCGGTAAAATACCTGGAGTGCTCCGCACTCACGCAGCGAGGCCTCAAGACAGTGTTTGATGAAGCGATCCGAGCGGTTCTTTGTCCCCCTCCCGTCAAGAAGAGGAAGAGAAAATGCCTGCTGTTGTAAATGTCTCCCCCCCCCCCAACCTTTGTACGCTTTGCTCAAAAATGGTGGAGCCTTCGCACTCAATGCCAAGTTTTTGTTACGGATTAGTTTTTCCATAAAACCATTTTGAACCAATCAGTAATTTTTAGGTTTTATTTGTTTAAAGTGTAAGATTTCAGACTTCACATTATATTAAAATTTAGCCCTAAAATGGCAAGCTTTCTTAAAGTCTTATTTTTCAAAAGCCCCTATTCTTGCTGAGATTAAGAGTTGCCAAAATACCTTGTGAACTAAGTTGCGTTGTTGTGCTGATAACACTAAGCACTAAACCGTTCAAGACCTGTGTCTTTCAGGAGTGCTGGCGTCCCTGGTTTGCACCTGCAGACGCGCGCTCATTTCCAGTAGGAAAGCGGCACAGCCTCATTCCCGAGCTGCTGCCATGCTGCCGTCTAACACTGCGCCATCCCCTAACACTGTACTGTATGTCCTCACGCAGTGAGTGTAACGATTCAACTCTTCAGATCAATCTTTAGATTTTTAGTGAGTTCTTGTTTTTTTAAAGCTCATGTATTCGCTTTTGCTGAGATTTTGAACAGACCTCTTTCTCCTGTGTCCGTCCGGCCAGGATGCTCCAGTGGTGGGCACCTGGGTGGGTGGGTGGGGGGTGTGTAGCACGTGACGCGATCAAAGAATGAAGACAGTATTTTGTCAGAATACAGAGGTTAATTTACACTACATTGTACCCGTACTAATTAAACTGAGTAAAAGTGTCACGGGTAAAATATTAAAGGGTAATTTCTGTCCAGTGCAGTAAGAGATTAAAGATCGGTATTATCACTAAGTGTTTTTAAGCTTTTCCTTTTTCTTAGACCTGTCATCCCTCCTGAAATTGGACATTTAATTCATCTTTGAACTGGTCATTCCCATAGTTGCTAACTTAGTGCTTTTCTTACATAGAACCCCTTCTTAATGAGCAATATGCCTCCTTGTATTATAAAAAATCTTTCTGATAATGCATTAGAATTTTTTTTGTAGATTAGAAGTGCATTCCCGTTTCCTTGTTACTTTATTCAGAGCTAATAAGTGCTTTCCTTATAGTTTTCTAGTAACTAGGTGTAAAAATCATGTGTTGCAGCTTTATAGTTTTTGAAATATTTTAGATATTCCTAAACTCTGAATTTTCTTAACATCACTGTCTTGCCAGATCACCAGTACTGTACCCTGACTAACGCTGACCCTCCTCTCTGCCTCACCCCCCCTGGACACACGCTTCCTCTTGCTCTGCCTGACATGTTCCCTTGGGTCTGTGAGGTTCTGTAAGCCCATGCTTGTGCTAACCAAGTTCTGTACAACTCACTCACTGGCAAGAATACAAGGTTGGACCTCTCAACCGTTAGAACATTTTTTAAATTGACAGTTGCAGAATCGTGGAGTGTTTTTACATTGACCTTTTGCTAATGCAATTAGCAGTATGTTTTGCATGTATGACTTAATAAATCCTTGAATCATATGACTGGAATACTTGAATTCTTGAGAGCTCGAACAACAACCTTCTGGGGTATGTGTTCCTTGTCTCACCTGAAAATTTTGGGTCATTGGAAGCCTTCATTCCTAGTGCATAATTTTCATGCTGGGGGTTGGGGAGGAGCTTGGAGGAGTCTGTAAGCACTGGTGCTGGGGGGGCAGGTTGGGTTTTTGCACCTGTTGAATGCTGGGGAGATGGTGACATCTGCACTAGGGCACATGCGTGCGCAGCTTGGGCCAGAGCTCTGGGCTGAAGAGGCAGACCTTGGGAGGTAGGGAAGAGGCTGATAATGACTTTCGAATCAATCCAATCTAATTAAGATCCTTTATAGAGCTTGAAACTGTACTATGAACATGTCATGTTAGGATCAGTGTTCTAAATTATCCTTTTTATTGCTCTTAAGATTGCCTTATTTTTGAGTAGTTCTTAAAGATACGCAGTTTTTTTTTTTTTTTTTTAAAGATTTTATTTATTTGACAGAGAGAAACACAGCCAGAGAGGGAACACAAGCAGGGGGAGTGAGAGAGGGAGAAGCAGGCTTCCTGCCGAGCAGGGAGCCCGATATGATATGGACTCGATCCCGGGTCTCCGGGATCATGACCCGAGCCGAAGGCAGTGGCTTAACCAACTGAGCCACCCAGGCGTCCCAAAGATACGCAGTTTAAAGACCATGTAGTTCTAAAGGTTTGGGACAAAACAGTAGCCTTCTCCCTTCACACTCCCCCAAAAGGCAACGAATTTGAGTCTTTTTAATTAATCTTTGTTAATCTCCATATGCCTGTTTTTTTTTTGTTGTTGTTAACTTACTAGATCACCAGTTATAACAGCCAGATGGAAGATGCCTAGGGCCAGGTATGGAGGAGGGCACACCCTCTCCAGGAGCCCCCTCCCCAAATCTCCACATGCTCACCCACCTGCAGGTACATCCCTGCATCCCCTTTTTGGCTTTTTTCCCCTGCAGGCTTTGTTACATAGTTGCACTTACTAAATGGCAGTTTGTTTGAATCAATCTCCAGTCCCTTTCCCCTCCCTGGGGGTCAGGCTAAGTCCCTTTGTTGCTGGTTGCATTGTTACCACAGATAACTCCTGTGCATGGCAGCCTCTCCCCCCCCCCCCCATTCCCATTCCAGAATGATTTGGGTTGGTGGTCTGTTACCACGTGAATATTCCTAGCTGAGCCGTGGAATAACAATTTGCTTGCACAACTTCTGATTTCTTTAGGGATAATTTGTACTTTCTTTGCTTCATTTCCTGTGTGCTTAATGATCTAAGTCAACTTCCACTTGCAGTCTCAGTCTCTCAAGATGTTTGCATGTATTATGTATTTCACCAATTTTCATTTTCCTAAAGTCTCAGAATCCTCTGGCCATTTCCTGATGTGCTAATCTTTAGTATAATCCCCACGGCCAATATGGGGCTTGAACTCACGACTCCCAAGATCAGGAGTCACACACTTGGCCAACTGAGCCAGCGAGGTGCCCCCAACTATTTTTTATAATTTGCTTTACCTTGAACACCACCTCCAAGTTTCCTGATAAAGAAGCTTGTGGGAACCTGTTTCTCAGCCTTTGGGTCTTTGAAAATAACGTCATTCTGTCCTGGTCCTTGCTGGTTGGAAATTCCAGGGTGGAAATCAGTTCCCTTCAGTTTGGAAGGCAGCTCCCTCCAGGCTTCCTTGGCCATTTCTGTTGTGTGCGGTGAACTTTTGTTGACAAGTGCTGTAGGATTGTTTCCCTGGCTTGCACGTCCTGGTCTGCTGCTCTCCTTTGTGCTTGGGTGGGCTCCGTCTGCTGCCACACAGCTCTCTCGAATTCACCTGTCACGCTTTTTTTTAACTTTCTGGTGTTCTTTATTCTCCACTTTTCAGTCTCAGGATCAGTTTTGTGGTTGTAAAACTTCCTCTGCTCCCAAGGAAGTTCTCTGCCCCTAGTTCCATGTGCCTGCCAGGCCTTGGCCCGTGCTTAAAGGTTCAGAGTCCATGAAAGCAGATTGCAGGGGCTCCTGGGAGATGGGGTGCACGTCGTTAAGTGTCTGACTCTCAGTTTTAGCTCAGGTCGTGATCTCAGGATCCTGGGACTGAGCCCCTGTGTTGGGTTCCACACTCAGCATGGTCCTCTTGGGATTCTCTCTTCTTCTGCCCCTCCTCCTCATGCTTTACATTAATCTTAAGGGGCAGCCAGACTGGAAACTGGGCACCGTAGGTGGTGTCTAGGGGTATCCAAGAACTTTTAGCTTTCTGCCACAAGGAATGTGCAGGAACTGTTTAGAAATAAAACTTGTGGTAGCTGAACACTGTGGCATTTCAATCAATGTTTTTATAAATAGGTCTTTGCAGGTACTCAGAGGCTAAGGTTGGTACTGGTGTGAGGGCTGAGAGGCCCCGAGGGAGGGGTCTCCAGAGGTCAAGTTGCCCTGAGAATCTTGGGTGGGTGGGCGGGGTCTGGCGTCTTCCAGGTGTGAGAAGCTTGCCTCCCACTGTACTATCGAGGGCCTCTCTCCAGAGTAAACCAAGGGCCAGACTTCCTCCAGCTTTTCAAGCAACCCACCTCCCTTTCACCGATCCCCTGCTCCGCTGGGGGGAAGGGGGAAGTCGGAGTTGTAAACCAGGGTAATTCTGCTCTTTCCTCATCCTCTTAGGATTCTATTTACCTCTAGTCAACCAATCTTGTTTCCTGATCTTTATGGGTTTATGTTTCAACCTTTAGCCCAGACCTTAAGAAAGCTTAAGGCTTCATTTTTGTTGTTTACAGTAGACAGAAAACTTTTCATTAGAACAGAATTGCAGGGCGCCTGGGTGGCTCAGTTGGTTAAGCAACTGCCTTCGGCTCAGGTCATGATCCCGGAGTCCCAAGATCAAGCCCTGCATCGGGCTCCCTGCTTGGCTGGAGGCCTCCTTCTCCCTCTCTCACTCCCCCTGCTTGTGTTCCCTCCCTTGCTGTGTTTCTCTCTGTCAAATAAAATCTTAAAAACAAAACAAAAACAGAATTGCTATACAACCAGCCAGTAAAACAGACCTTCCTGAAAACATCCAGTGGACGAATACATCACTGTCCAGTCATGAATGATGCATGTAAGTGCTTTATTAACTCCCTCTGAATCCACTGGCTGACCTCCAAAAGCCAGAATATTACGTGCAAATGAAGCAGTCAGCTTGATGTGGACACTGGAGTGCTCAAAGGGTCAAGGGTCTCAATTCCCAGCCCGACCTCATGGTCACCCAGGAGAAAGCCCATCTGTGCCCCATGGAGTAGAGGTCTGTGTGGCCAGGAAAATCCAGTTTGCAAAGTAAACTGCACATCAGTATGCCTGGTTCAGACTCCTCCCAACAGTGCTTAAGACCCTGTTGCAAAAAGGTGGCATCAGGGGCGGGAACCCATCTGAACCTGGCCTTGGATTCCCACCTTTCTTGCCTGGGACAGTTCTCAGATCACCAAGGAAATGCCCTGTAGCTTCACAAAACTTTCTATGTCAGACCCATCTTCTCTGTGCTCTCCTGGGATCAAAAGGACTTCCCAAATTCCTTCCATCCAGTTCCTACCAGCAGACATCCAAGGTTCTGTCATCATGGGAATTGCTCTGGTTTGCTCAGTTAAGAACGGAGGTGGGAGGCTGCCATCCTGGAGCAGTGTGCATGAGCCCTGGTTACACCACGTCCACGTTTGAGCTGCCTCCGGCTGGGCAGAAAGCATAGTCAGCCCTGTCTGACACCACGTGGTCCAAGGCCTTCATCAGGATGTCAGGCATGTGGTCTGTCAGCATCTTGGGGCCAATGAGTATTTTGCTGAATTGGGATTCATGGGACCACCTTGCACTGTACCGAGTGGCAGAACGGCAAAACCTGGGAGAGACAGAAGTGAACTAGCTGAGCAGCCCTTAAGGCTGAAATCTGCGTTTTCCATCTGCTGCGTGGACTCAGCCCCATCAGCTCCACGCCCGTGCTGCCCACACTCACCTCCCTGAAGTGCCTGCTTCCTCCAGGTGGATGATCCTGCCGGGAGGGTACAGAGGGGGGTACTTCGTGGGGGACTCTACGGGGGAGTCGCTGGAGAAGCTGTAGGTTGGGGACCTGTGCGTCAGTAGGCTCTGCTCCCCTAGAAGTGGCTGTGTCAGGTCTCCCTGGGTGCCCCCGTCCAGCTCTGTCGGCAGGTTCTGTGGGCTTCCTCCGAACAGCTCATACCAGCACCCGTGCAGCAGGATCTGGTACTGGTGGAGAGACCCGAGAAAGCAGCCCACATGTCACTCTCACCTCGGCTCCGGAAGCTCATGCTGGGGAACACTGACTTTCAGCTTGGACCAGTGGCTGGGGTGGGGAGGTCAGTGGCCTCAACTCCTGCATCTCTTGGGCCATGAAGCCACATCACATAGGAAGCAATACGTAAAAACCAAATCCTGCTGACTCTGAGGAAAAATCCTCATTCTTTTCAGGCAGTTCTGTCCATCAGCTTTGCTCTTTCCTTTAATGACCTTTATTAATCTTTAGAACTCTGAGGGTGCCTGGGTGACTCAGTGGGTTAAAGTTTCTGCCTTCAGCTCAGGTCATGATCTCAGGGTCGTGAGATCGAGGCCTACATTGGGTTCTCTGCTCTGCAGGGAGCCTGCTTCCTCCTTCCTGCCTGTCTCTCTCTGTCAAATAAAATCTTAAAAAAAAAAAAAAAATCTTTAGAACTCTGAGAGGGGAGTAGTCGGTAAGAAGCTTACTTTAAATTTTTTTGAGGAGCGATAACAAAAAATGTCAGAAAACAGGTTAAAAAGTGAAAATAACTTCTAAACTCCTTATAACCCCTGCCTTAGGGGATATAACCCCAAAGAATCATTTTTAAACCTGCCCTTAAAAAGTTTTTTTCAATACATGTTTTTTTTTTTATTAAAGATTTTATTTGACAGAGATCACAAGTAGGCAGAGAGGCAGTCACTTTATGCTTCTACTCTAGTATTTTCTGTCATTTCATGACTGAGCTGTTGGCTTTCTTTGGCGTCATCTGTGGGACACCAAACAAAAGTCCATACAGAGGGTAGGAAGAGCTTCGGGCAACAGCATCAAATGCTCTAGGTCTTGGTGAGGCTCTGCATTTAGAAACATCTTCTTGGCATATACAGCCTCAAACTCCTTAGCTCCTCTTACAGCCCCTCCCTTTACCTTGGGCTTGTTACAGTGAGCAATCACTCGCAAGATTCTCTTCTTCAAATCTTCCAGGTTAGTCACACTTAACCTGTTCAGCAAAAGACCAGATTGAGCCTGGGTACTTGGTCTCTCAGCCGCCCCAAGCCCAGATGAAACATCCAGCTGACTCACCGGGGAATGACATCCTTGCCTAGGACAAGCGACACGATGAAGCTCTTAGAGTATTCATACAGGGATTTGCTGAAATTTCAGAAAAAGAAAAATTAGGGAAGTTTTAGGATTATATTGCTCACAAAGAACTCCAAAGAGAAATCAAGTAACTGCCAGGTCAGTGAGGTAAGTTTTCGGAGAATTAAACTGTTCTCTACCCTTTAAAGGGGAAGAAAAATAAAATGGAGATACTCTGATAGAGCAACTCATTTGCCAGATTCTCGTAAAGCCCCACCTCCGTCAACCAGATCAAGATGGCAGATCTAGTCTACACTTGTGTCGTTTGAGCCAGCAGCCCTTGCTCAGGGATCTCAGGAAGACACTGGTGAAGTGGTAAAAAGATGCAAATGGCTATTCATGCAGCTCTTACTGCCTGTCACAGCAGAGGGTGGAGACCCAAAGATGCACCTCTGGAGAACAGTTCAGGTCACAAACTACAGAACATCCCCCTCCTCCCCCCCCAGCACCGAGTCCTTCATGACTGCCATGTGCTCTGCGGGGTGACCTTGGGATGTGTGGTCAAAGTCAGGACTATCAGATGCACAGGGGCCTGATGGGTATGCGGCCTGTTATCTAGGAGGGGGAGGGGTGTAAAGATACAGACAGACTTGCTTTCACATATGAGGCAATGGAAAGCTAAGTCAAAACCTAATGGCTACTTCAGGGAAGATGAAGGGGACAGAAAAAGGGAGATTTCTTTTTGTTGTTTTTAAGATTTTACTTGAGAGAGAGAGAGAAAGAACATGAGCTGAAGGAGAGGGAAAGGCAGACTCCCCACCAAACAGGAAGCTCAGTGTGGGACTCTATCCCAGGATCCTGGGATCATGACCTGAGCCCAAGGCAGATGCTTAAGCACCTGAGCCACCTAGGCACCTCAAGAAAGGGAGATTTGAATGTATTTTGTTTATAGCGTTGTCTGTGGAACCATGTCATTTTTTATATACCTGAAAATTAAAACAAAAGCAATTGCTAAAAGAAAATGTAACACAATCTTGCATATTGTAGGATTCCACGTTTTTGACATCCTAGAAAGGCAAAACTACAGTGACAAAAAAAAGATCCTGTGCACCTGCGGGTGGGTGGAAGGGACCAATGGCAAAGGGACATAGGATGTTTCAATGGTGATCCTATCAGCCCCAAAAGGCAAAAGGACAAAAGACAAATCTGTCATTCATAAAATTAGTTTATACAGTAAAAAAAAAAAGTTTCTGCAGATGAATTATAAGCAAATTTAACAAGGCTGTTGGATACAAGATCAAGGGACAAATTTCTATGAGATTGTTATATGTCTATGGAGAAAATAATTTTAAAACCTAACTGAAAAATATTAAAATTACAGAGGCCCTGAATAGCTGAAAACTGATTTCATTTTCAAAGGTGGGAAAACTCAATAATAGGTCAGTTACCTCCAAACTGAACTAGAAAATAAAGGCAGCTCAAATAAAAATTTTAATTTTTTTGTTTATGGAACCTCCAAAATTGACTCTAAAATTGGCATGGAGGTGTCAAGGGCTAAGAACAGCCAACATGGTTTTTCAGAAGTAAAAAGCACAGGAATTTGTACAACTAGATGCCAATACTTCGTGTTAGCAGTAGGGGAAGGGCTAAGATAATGTACCGTGTAAGGGGGCAGAAAATGAAACTGGATCCCTACCCTATACCACACACAAAACCACAATTAAACATAGATTATAAACCTACATTAGGTTGAAAGGCCAGACTAAAAGCTGTTAGAATAAAGGAAACAAGCTCCATATCCTTAGAATATAGAAAGGTTTTTTCTTTTTTTAAAGATTTTGTCAGAGACAGTGCAAAAGCAGGGGGAGCAGCAGAGGGAGAGGGAGAAGGAGGCTCCCCACTGAGCAGGGAGCCCATGGGGGTCTCAATCCCAGGACCCTGGGATCAGACCTAAGGCAAAGGCAGGCGCTCAAGCTACTGTGTCCCCCAGGTACCTCATAGAAAGACTTCATAACAAGGACCAGACCGGGAGAGCATATTCATGACATCTACTTGCAGCCACAAAAGAACCAATTACAGAATGCAAATGTTTACAAATCAGTGAGGAAGAAACCAGCAACCCCACAGGAAAAATGGCCTAAGAGCACATCACTGAAGTGGAAACGCAACAGCCAATAAATCCATGAAAGGAGCCCCAACTCCATTAGCGATCATGGACATGGGAATTAAACCACAATGAAACATCACTGCACACTCATCAGCCTGGCAAAAAAGTTTTACATCTGAGATTAACTGCTGGTGAGAATGTGGAGTGTGGTGAGCTCACACATGCTGCAGGCGAGCATGCACTCGTAGCCACTCTGCAGAAGAGCACCGGCCTCACGCATGAAGGGGGAGCACGTACACATACTGGGATCTATACCCAGAGAGGTGCCACAATCAGTGTGCATCCCTAGTGACAGACCATCTGTGATGGATATAGGACGAAATATAACCAGAATGGACAGGATCATGTCCTACAGGATCAAACATAATGTGGAACGAAAAAGGGAAGTCACAGAATAAAATTAAGTACAATTCTAGTTGTGTAAATTTCAAAAACAGTAAATTTCAAAACCATACAAATCCAAACTATTCTGTGGAGACCTGCATATAGGCAGTACAACTACTTTTTAAAGCAAAGGAAGAGTTTTCACAAAGATTAGGAGGGTGACGATCCATGGGCAGGAAAGGATAGGATGCGTGGGGAATTTTGAAAGCACTGGATGCTCTGTTTCTCTGCCTGGGTACAGAGTTGTAAGTTGTGTGCGTGTTTTTAAATGAGCCTTACTGAGGTATACACTGCAGACTCACCACTGTAGGCATACAGTGAGTTCTGACAAATGCACAGAACTCTTTACCGCCACCAGTGACATAAGGAACATTTCCATCGCCCCTAAGAAAGCTTCCTGTGTCCATTGTCAGTCAATCCCCCCCCAACCCCAGGCAACCCCTGGTCATTATATGCTTCTGTCTTTTCTGGAAGGTCATATAAATGGAATCATACAATAGGTCTTTTGTGTAGCGCTTTTTTCAGACAGGAAAATGCATCCAATCTGTATGGATGTTTGCTGCTTAGTCTCAAAAATATGTTTTATGTTAACTGTTTCACAATTAATAAATTCTATTATTTTTTTAAGTCACTCATGTCTTTTCACATATACAAGTATATATTTTAATATATAAAAAATTTAGGGTCGGGGCACCTGGGTGGCTCAGTTGGTTAAGCGACTACCTTCAGCTCAGGTCATGGTCCCGGAGACCTGGGACTGAGTCCCACATCAACTCCCTGCTCGGCAGGAAGCCTGCTTCTCCCTCTCTCATTCCCCCTGCTTGTGTGCCCTCTCTGGCTGTGTTTCTCTCTGTCAAGAAAATAAAATCTTAAAAGAAAAAAAAAAATTTAGGGTCGCCTGGGTGCCTCAGTCCGTTTAAGTGTCTGCCTTCAGCTTAGATCATGACCCTGGGATACTAGGATCGAGCTCCACAGAGGACTCCCAGCATAGTGGGAGCCTGCTTCTCCTTGTCTCTCTGTCCCCTCCCACCCCATGCTCTCTTGGGCACATGCTCTCTAATAAATGCATCTTTTTTTTTAAAGATTTTACTTATTTATTTGACAGAGAGAGAGAGAGAGAGAGATCACAAGCAGGCAGAGAGGCAGGCAAAGAGAAAAGAGGAAGCAGGCTCCCCACCAAGCAGAGAGCCTGACGTGAGCCTCAATCCCAGGACCCCAAGATCATGACCTGAGCCCAAGGCAGAGGCTTTAACCCACTGAGGCACCCAGGCACCCTAAATAAATCTTTAAAAAAAAACTTGTAAAAATTTTAAAGGTACACCAATATTTATATATAACTTATAATAATGAGAAAAATAAATGTAAATATCCATCAGTGGACTAAGTAAAAATGGTATAACCAGATGACAATATAAAGCAGCTCTATAAAAACCACATTCTCAAATTTGAGGATATAATGTATATAGTATATTATGTTAATTTATAAAACACACACATACACAACTGGAAGTGAACAGATCTAAACAGTTACAGTAGTGAATTCTGGGTAGAAGGAGCTTTGATCTTTCCACTTTTTTATATTTTCCAAAATTTCTTTTTTTTTTTTTTAAAAGATTTTATTTATTTGACAGAGAGAAACACAGCCAGGGAGGGAACACAAGCAGGGGGAGTGAGAGAGGGAGAAGCAGGCTTCCTGCCGAGCAGGGAGCCCGATGTGGGACTCGATCCCGGGCCTCCGGGATCATGACCTGAGCCGAAGGCAGTCGCTTAACCAATCCAGGCACCCTATTTTCCAAAATTTCTATCATGGATATGAATTTCTTTTTTCCTCCCTTCTTCCTTTTTTAATTGTAGCACAAATTTCTTTTATAATGAGAGCAAAAGATTATATAGGATTAAGTATGTTGAGTAGGAAAAGAAAAATGTACTTTTCAAACTTAAAAAATAATTAGTAAACAAATTCAGTAAAGCTGCAGGACACAAATCAAGAGACACAACTTGCAGGTTCAGTTCCCCACTGTTGCGGACAAGAAAATACTGCAACACGGTGGGGAAAATGAACTGCTTGCTCTCCCAGTGCATATAAGGTATGTTTACAACACGCTGCCTGCCATCCACTAAATGTGCAATAAACGTGTCTCAAAAGCCAATGTTCAGCTTCTAGCGAGTCGTGATCATGGATCCCAGATCAACTTAACAAAACAGAAAATAATAAAAAAATTTGAAACGTTGCCAACTATTAAATGTGACAGAGACACAAAGTGAGCAAGTGCTATTGGAAAAATGGCCCCAACAGACTTGCTTTTAAGGGAGGGATGCCACAAATCTTTATTAAAAAAAGAAAGAAAAAAGCAGTACCCACAAAGCACAATGAAACAAGGTATGCCTGTTGCAGAAATCTGTTTTTGTTTTTAAATGGGGAGGTTTTTTTTTTTTTTAAGATTTTATTTATTTATTTGACAGAGAGAAACACAGCCAGAGAGGGAACACAAGCAGGGGGAGTGAGAGAGGGAGAAACAGGCTTCCTGCTGAGCGGGGAGCCCGATGTGGGGCTTGATCCCTGGTCTCCGGGATCATGACCTGAGCCGAAGGCAGTGGCTTAACCAACTCAGCTACCCAGGCACCCCTAATTTTTTATTTATTTGGCAGAGAGAAACACAGCCAGAGAGGGAACACAAGCAGGGGGAATGAGAGAGGGAGAAGCAGGCTTCCGGCTGAGCAGCGAGCCCGATGTGGGACTCGATCCCAGGTCTCCGGGATCATGACCTGAGCCGAAAGCAAGACGCTTAACTGTGGGGAGCCACACTGCCATGTCAGACAAAGATGGCGCCCGTCCTTGAGGAACTAGATGTGATTGGCTGCTGGCTCCGCGAGAGGCGCGTGGACAATGCATGACCCGTAGGGGGAGGATAGGATCACATGGGGGTGATCACGCGCACAGCGACTGAACAGCTTGCTTATTGGCTAAAAGGTGAATATATATGGGGCGGATATGCTGGCGAGAGGGGAAGAAAAAAGTAAAAAATAAAAGATGAAGCTTGCCACCCTACGTGTCTCCTGGTCGTTCTTGCTGGCGGGAGCGACACTTAACCAACTGAGCCACCCAGGCGCCCCCAGAAATCTGTTTTTATAAACTAATAACAAACTATCAGGAAGAAAAATAAGAAAGAAATCCCACTTACAAAGGCACTGAAAAAATATGAAGGAATAAATTTAACCAAGGAGGTGTGACCTGTATCCTGCAAACAGAAGGACAGATGAAAGAAACTGAAGACACAAATGAATGAAAGGTGTTCCGTGCTCACGGCCCGGCAGGATCAATACCGTTAAAATGTCCACACCACCCCAAGCAACTGGGAGTCAGTGCAACTCCTATCAAAATTCCAGTGGCATTTTTCAAGAAATAGACCAAATAATCCTGAAATTTCTGTGGAACCACAAAAAGCCCTAACTAGCCAAAGTCATTTTTTTTTTTAAAGTGACAGAGAGAGAATAAGCAGGTGGAGGAGCTGAGGCAGAGGGAGCAGCAGAGTCCCCGCAGAGCAGGGAGCTCAATCCTGGGACTCCCGGATCATGACCTGAGCGGAAGGCAGATGCTTCCCAGACTGAGCCCCCAAGGAGCCCTACCAGAGCCACCTTTAGGGGGCAGAACAAAGCCAGAGGCCTCATGATCCCTGACTTCCAACTATGTTATAAAGCCACAGTAATCACAACCGTAAGATACCGGCATAAAAACACAGAGCCCAGGAATACACCCAACTAACTGACAACAAAGGAGCCAAGAACATATGATGGGGAAACAAGAGTCTTTTCAATTGATGATGGTGACAGGGAAATTGAAGCCATGTACAAAAGCATAAAGCCGGATCTCCCCCATATCACAGACACAAAAATACCTCATGATGGACTAAAGCCCTGAATTTAAGACCTGAAACCAGAAAACTCCTAGGAGAAAACAGGCAGTAAGCTCCCTGACACCCTGGTTCTGGTGACAACTTTTTTGGATTTGACCCCAAAAGGGGCTGCATTCAATTGAAAATTCCTGCACAGCAAAAAGAACCCCAACAAAACGAACGGGAGGGAACCTGTGCTGATCCTCCCTCTGACAAGGGCGGATACCCAAAATACATAAAGAACACACACACAAAAAACCCAGTAAGATTAACAAATAAGCAGAGGATCTGAATAGACATTTTCTCCACAAAGACCCACACACAACCCACTGGGGCACGAAAAGTGTACAACATCCCTACTCAGCAGGAAATGCAAATCAAAACCACAGTGAGATCTCGCCTCACACGTGTCAGAATGGCTCATATCAAACACAAAAAAGCCCCTCAAACCATGAAATGTCCGGTGTGGGTGAGGATGTGGAGAACAGGGAACCTTGCACACTGCTGGGGGGGAATGTAAATCAGCACAGTTGCTGGGAAAACAGTACAGAGGTTCCTCAAAAAGTGAAAAGTAGAACTACCATATCATCTAGCAATTCCACTTCCGGGTATGTATCCAAAGGAACGAAAATCCCTACTTGAAGAGCTCTCTGCACCCCCGTGTTCACTCAAGCATTATTTGCAACAGCAGAGACGTGGAAACCACGAAGTAAGTATCAGTTGGCACGTGAATGGATAAAGCAGGCTTGTATGTGTATGTGTACACAATGGCCAGAAAACAATGAAAAGAGAATAAAAGCAAGAAATCTTGCCATCTGCAAAAACACAGATGGACCTGGAGAGCATTATGCTACATGAAGACAGACTTCTTTATCTTCACAATTACCAAAGATCTCACTTACGTGTGAACTCTTAAAAAAAAAACAAACCAAAATAAAACAAAAAACATGGGGCACCTGGGTGGCTCAGTTGGTTAAGCGACTGCCTTCGGCTCAGGTCATGATCCCGGAGACCCCGGATCAAGCCCCACATCGGGCTCCCTGCTCGACGGGAAGTCTGCTTCTCCCTCTCTCACTCCCCCTGCTTGTGTTCCCTCTCTGGCTGTGTTTCTCTCTGTCAAATAAATAAAATCTTAAAAAAACCCACAAAAAACAAAAAACACCCAAAAACCAAACACCAAGCTCACAGATTTAGAGAACTAGATAATGTGGGTTGGTGGTCGCAGAAGTGGGGCTTGTGGGACAGAAGCGAGTCAAAGGGCACAAACTGCCAGTTATACATAAGTCACGGACACCGACAGGGACAGAACACAGAGCACCGTGACCACAGTTCACCTGCTGCGCTGCGTGTCTGAAATGGCCGAGAATAAATCTCCAAGGTTCTTACCACCAGACAAAAAATAAACTAAATAAAAAATAAAATAAACAGATAGTCTCTTCTCGATTTCTTGTAATCACTGCAAAATTCATACAGATAGCAAATCACTGCCTTGTGCACCCGACATGAACACGACGTCGTGTGTCAGCCGTGCCTCTACAGAAAGATCTCAGCCTCGCACCGTCTAGGAAAGCAGAGCTCTGCTCACAGACCGGTGAGAAGCTCTTCGGTGTATCTGCCACTGAACAGTGCTGGGAACAAACGGGTGCGGCTCGGAAGAGTGCAGGATGGAAGCCCAGAGGCGAGCAGCGTGGAGCCCGGGACTCATGCACGCCCGCGGCCCACCTGACGGGCACGCACCTCAGCAGCCCCCTGGGTGGGGAGAAGGCGTAGCAGCGGACCTGCGGGTACGAGCTCCGGAGCATGAGGGCCAGCAGCGCCGCAGCGCCTGCCCCCAGGCTGTGCCCCACCACCACCAGCCGGTACTCCTGTGGGACGAGAGAGGAGGCGGCAGCATTAGGGGAAACAAGGCAAACCGCAGATGGATGACAGACAATTGAAGAAAAGTTAGATTCTCACAGGAGCGACGTTGAATGCTTGGCTCAAAATCCCATCATTCACGAGGCGCTGGTAAACGTATCTGGCGGCTTGAGAAATGCCCTAAAAAGGCAGACAAGAGAAGGCAGCCGTTGATTGTTGGACAAGACAGGTTCCATCACATGACAGGGTGACAGCGTGCATGCTTCTGTCTCCCCCCAGGGCTGAGGTGAGCATCTGGGGATGGGTGGCCTCAGCGACTGAGCCCTGCCGTGTTTCTGGTCTCCAGCACAGGGCTGGGCATGGAGCGCGGGTTCTGTGACTAGTTCCGGGGACGAAGGAATGGGTGACATCCATGACACCTTTCCCCACCAATGGATCTTTCTGTAGTTACACGGTATCTTGCTGTATGCACTGACCACACTTGGCTTCTGCCAAGTCCCGACGGCCGGTCTGATTTAGATGATAAATGACTGATCTTTTAACATGACGTTAAACATAAAGTTCTGAATTGGTAAGAATTGGTAAAATAAGTAAGAACTGATTAAGCATCCGGTTTCTGTAGAGGCAAAACTAAGACCACTAAGGAGGTTAGGTTTTAGTTTCATTTCAAAAATAAGTAAAACATAAAACCTAACAAATACAGCTGTCCTAAGAAACAGGCTTCTTAAAAATGTAGCCGTGTCCACAGGGAGAGGCCCCATGGATAAGACGGGCCTGTCTTCTCTCCCAGCACTGACTGGGGGAATCCTACGCTCAGATAGGAGGCTTGGGACTGGCTCGAAAGCTCCTGCGAATTCCCTAGTCGGTCACTGTCGAGTTCTGTGGAAGAAGGCTGACTCTGGCCGCATACGAGAGAAGCTACGAGGAGGTTTGACGGGTTTCCTGTCTGCGAAGAGCACCTCCTGATGGAGCAGCAGGCTTCCCTGGCCTCCCCTGCGGCCGGCGGTATAGCCACCTCCCACCCGCCCCAGGTGGAGCCAAAGGGGACCTGGCCCTGGCAGCCCTGGCGGGAGGTCCTGCCTGCGTGTCACACACGCGTAAAAGGCCAACACTGCGATTGGTGGCTCGGCTTTGGACTCTGACTACTCAGCCGGGATCAGAGATGGAGAACAGCTCATGCCCTCTGGCCCCAGGGAGGAGCTGCTCCAGGCAGGAACCAGGCTGGAGGAGGCCAGGCTGAGCGCACCTGTGGGCAGATTCTAAGAACAAAGCAGCAGGCCAGCCCCCAGATCCTGACAGGTGTGGTGCGGCTGGCTAGCAGGTGTGTCCGTGTAAGAACGTGGAATGTTTCTCTTTTTCTTCGCGTGCCAAGTAGTGACACTGGATTCTTCTGTGACTTGAGGCCCAAGAAGGCAGTTAGGAAGAAAGGGGATAGTCCACAGTGCCAGGATGGTCCCACTTCTAACTGGAGGCAGAGGGAAAGTACTGAAAAACGTCTGGGTGGGACACTGGGACTCCATCACCTATACTCTGGTTCTGACACAGATTTTTATAAAGATTAAGCATTTTCCTTAAAAAATGACCACCACACAAAACACATAAAATGTATAAAACAACACAGGCCCCTGCCTAGCACCTCAATGTCCCTCTCCCTGGAAGGAGCTGCTGTAACCTCTGGGACCCATCATCCCCTAAAGTGTGCACTCTGCTCTGCATTCGTCATCCAGGAAACGTGAGCCCCAACCACAGCGGGACACCACCTTGTGGCCACCAGGACAAATGGAAGCATCAACAACCAGCAAGGAAGCTGACCAGAGCAGGGGGAGAAGGGAGGGCCAGGCCGCCGCCTGGTGGGATGTGAGATGGCGCAGCTGTGGGGACCAGAGCCCCGGGCTTCCTCAAGACGTTGAAGGCGGCCACTACCAGCACAGAGCAACCCCACTTCCTGGTAGCTTTGTGACCCCCACGTCGATTCCCATGGTCTCGGCACACCGCGGGGCGTCTGTCAGCTGGCAGGGGAAGGGGACTCTGACACATGCTACCGCCTGGCTTGACCTCGAGGACACTATGCTCGGTGAAAGGACAAGTAACTGCCTGACTCCACTTCTGTGTGGGCCCTAGAACAAGCACACTGGGGGGCACTGGAATGGAGGTTACCAGGGCTGGGGGGGGTGGGGAGGAGTGATCACTTAATGAATACAGAGTTTCTCTTTGGGATGAGAAGGTTCTGACTACAGATGGGGGTCGTGGGGACAGAGCCTTCTCAATGTCTCTGCGGCTACTGAAATCGTACACTTAACAAAGGGTTACAATGATCAACACCATGTTACATAATGAAAACTGTTCTAAAAAACAACTCTGCCCGAGGCGGCCGTTTCTGTCCTTTGAGGAGGAGCCTCGCAGCCCGGAGGGCAGGCACAGTAAGAGTGAAAGGAGAACTCAAATGTTGTGACACCGGTGGAGGGAACCCCAGGGAGGACAGGAAAGTGCTGCGGGCGCCTGTGGCTTGGGGAGGCAGGGGTCGCGGGCTCCCAAGCCACCAGCTACATCTCGGTGCAGAGCTGCAGCTTCTCTTCACTACATAGGAAAAAGAGCATTCAGCTGGGGTTCAAAAGTCAAGTAACACATTCCATTAACTGTGGCCTCTGGTAAGTCCCTCAATGGCTCTGAACCTGCTCCTTCCTCTTAAAAAACCAAAGCATCCTTGTGAGGCTGCTGTGAGAATTTCTACGAAGGAATGAAAAGCACTTACTGTGCACAGCACTTGGCACCTGGTCGCTACCTGTTGTATGGTTACCATTCCCGGGAGAGTCAGACTTGGAAAAATCCTGACCCCTTCGAGCTTCTCCTTAACGGAACATTCCTGAACACACACCCCAGGGCTTGTACCTTGTGTGCCGAACAGTCTTGCACCCCACACTCTAAGTTGAGGGTCTCATTCTCCGCTGACAGGTCCGTGAGGATGTCCTACAAAGAGTGCATTGGAAGACGCCATTGGGATGAGCTGTGCGTGGAGGCTGGTCCCTCTGAAGGACCACGGAGCACTATGGCCTCCTGGGTCAGACTGCTGAGGACTGAAACAGACACCTGACCTCAGGAGGGAAACCCAGGGGGCCAGGAAGCTCCTGAGGAACCCGCAACAGGAAGGGGGGGGGGGGGGTGTGGGCTGCAGCGAAGGCATACCTTCTACCTTCCCTCACTATACACTCTCTTCAAAGTACCCAAGAAGCACAGAACCCTGCACCTAGGTTTTGAACAAAGTATAGTTCCATCCTCCAGGGCTACCCACAGCTAACTGAAACCTAAGGGAGAGTAAGAGATGCACCGGCACGGGGGGCGGAAGGTACTGCAGGGCTGAGGTGGGGGTGGACTTCCTAGAGGACAGGACACCTGAGCCAAAGACTTAAGGAAAATCTTCCTTTCAGGGAACAGGGAGAGCAACGCCAGCAAGACCTAAAGCAGAGCGTCTGAGCACAGGAAGCAGACAGAGGGCCACAGGGCCACGACACAGGTCGTCAGAGGAACCACCGGCAGAGCCCAAGAGGTAGATGTGTCCCCAGGACCCAGGGCAGCTAACCCACTGGGGATGGGGCTCCACAGCTGTACCCTGTGAGCCTTGAGGGAACTCGGGTGCGTGGAGAACCACTGACAGGCTGAGCTCGGGCTGGGAACCGGAAAGGCAGGGTGGGGTGACTTCACAAAGCACCAAAAGAGCTGTGATAAGACACATGAATTTTCTATTAAAAAGTAACGGGGTGAGGCACCTGGGTAGCTCAGTGCGCTAAGCATCCGACTCTTGATTTCGGCTCAGATCATGATCCCAGGGTCGTGAGATTGAGCCCCATGTCGGGCTCCACACTGCGTGTGGAGCCTGCTGAAGATTCTCTCTCTCTTCTCCCTCTGCCCTGCCCTCCCCTGCTCACAAGCTCTCTCAAAAATCAATCAATCAAATCCTGGGGTGCCTGGGTGGCTCAGTCGTTAAGCGTCTGCCTTTGGCTCAGGTCATGATCCTAGCGTCCTGTGATCGAACCCCACACCAGGCTCTCTGCTCTGCAAGAGGCCTGCTTCTCCCTCTCCCATTGCCCCTGCTTGTGTTCCCTCTCTTGCTATCTCTCTCTGTCATAAACAAATAAAATCTTAAAAAAAAAAATTAAATGAAAAAATAAGTGAACTCCTAAAAAAAAAAAATATATATATATATATATATATAAAGTAACAAGGTGGGGGGGACCCAAGGGAGATTTCTAAGATGCAGTGGTTAAAAAAAAAAAAGCAAAAAAAAAGAAGCAGCACTGGTAACATCTGATCCATGTTCTAGAAAGAGTCCTCTGTGGGCAGTATGAGAACTGACTAGGAAGATAAGAGACCAGAGACAGGGACCACGGCAGAAAACTGCTTCCCGGGCCCAGGAAGGGGGTGCCCACAATGAGGGCCACGAATGGAGAAACAGCCAGAGAGACCTGGACAGGAAGCCAGGAGAGAAAGCGAGGGCAACTCTATGGTTCCTTCTGGAGCCAACTGCGGGATGCTGCAGAATTACTAGAAATGGGGGCCAGAGGTGAGGCGTCTGCTTTCCTTGGTGCCCCCAGCACAGCCCCGCGCAGGTACGGAGTCCCCGCCAACACCCAGAGTGGTAGACCCTGCCCTATAGGGGGCAGAGGGCTCCCGCTGTGGCATCTCATTAAACTTTCTGGGTCAGTGGGGAAGTGAGGATCAGGAAATGAAACTTGAGACTGAGGAAGAGCCAAGAACAGACCAGAGAGCATGACATGGGCAAAAAGCAGCAGCTGTTCACATGTCTGCACAGGGCAGGGAAGGAGGGGATAGGCAGGTGGGGAGAGGGATCACTGGCAGGGGGGACAGGGCTACAAGGCAACTCCCGAGAGGCAGGTGGGCGCCTCTGGAGAAAGTCCTCTAGTGGGGAACCAAGGCCTGCCACTCTGTTTCTGACATTTCTCTGTGAAAAGGAACCGATTCCATCGATTTCTCCAAAGGCAGCATGTCACAGCCCTGGGTCGGCTTCTGCATTTTCTATCCTGTTGTTTGCTGCTATGCCTGCTGCTCTAACTGACGAGGACTCTATCCCCTGTTCCAGCAAAGGCAGGTCTGGCACCTGTGGCTTGCCACCTAACCCACCCTTTGTCCCCGGGCCTCGAGCACCAGGCTTCTCACCTGCAGAGACATGGTTCCTCTCACAGCTACCACGACAGATTCTTTCCTGTGGTCCAGAGCCACTAAAAAGGGAAGCTCGTAGACCTGAGGGCGAGGGAAAGCAGCATGAGTTCTTGAGTGACAGCACACAGATACGGGGCCGAGTTTGGCCGGCCTGGCGTCTCTAACAGTTGGGCAGTGGTGCTGTTCTTCTAGAAGGTGGGCTGCCTAGAATCCAGGGCAGTATCCCTACAAAGACTTTTGGCTCCATCTTGTGCTAAGCCCATGTGGGCTTCAGGGGGTCTGGGAGCCCCAAGAAACGGTACGAAGATTTTGTGCACATGCATGTGTGCATATGCATGCTTTCCAGGGCAGATAATTTATAACTTCCATCACACTCTGGAAGGACCCCAGGGCCCCAGAGCAGTGACAGGGCACCTCTGTACCTTGTCGTGAAAGCTTATGTGAATGAAATCCCGGTACTGCAGGCCCGTCGTGTGCAGGATGGAGCCAAAGTGACAGTGCAGCCGGTCACCACCGACCAAGTCGTACTCCGTCGTCCTGCTCCTACAACTAAACACACAGGCAAACGCTTCAGTTACGGTACCCACCAGGGACCATCGCCCCCACTGCCCTGTCTCCCCAGCGAATACGAGCACCAGAGTTCCCAACGCTCAGCACTTACTCCAGCTCCTGAATAATGGCCTTTACAATTTCTGGGCACACCTCTTACTAGAGTTCTGACTTCCAGAGTCGTGTTAATGTTTTACACAGTCAAAAAATAAGTTATATTAAGAACAGGAGAGACTCTCAAATCTCCAGGAATAGGACAAACTGGCATCTTCTTTGCTGATACGATGGACCGAAAACAGTGCGATGTTCCTCCTGGGGAATTCCTGCCAAGAATGTGTAACTCAACTCTAATCCAGAAGAAACCATCAAATACAAATTGAAGGCCATTCACAAAATACCCAGACTACCATGCGATGCAATGCCAGTCTCACACAAGACAGAAAGTACCAAGGAACTGTTCCAGACAGACACCAAGCACGATGCGTGCACCTCACATGGAAGAAACCCTGCTCTAGAGGCTACTCCTGGGACAAGTGGGAAACTGTCACTCCAAATCCCAAGTGAGCTCTTGCTGAACACTAGCTGTGCTGGCACAGAAGCATCCTGAGCATGGACAAGGTCCTCGTTCTCAGGGAATGGGGGCTGGAGCCACAGGGGATAAGGGGCGCCGTCCTTTGCCGCTGGAGGTTCAGCAGGAAGCGACGATGACACAGCACATGTGATCACACAAAGTCACTACTGGCGGCTCCAGATAAAGAATCAATGAGTGTTCTCAGTACCACACTTGTCATTCTTGGAAAGGGGCAATGGGATTATTTTTAGAAACTACAGTGGGGGAGCGTCTGGGTGGCTCAGTTGGTTGGGTGACTGCCTTCGGCTCGGGTCATGATCCCGGAAACCCGGGATCAAGTCCCACGTTGGGCTCCCTGCTCAGCAGGAGGCCTGCTTCTCCCTCTCTCACTCCCCCTGCTGGTGTTCCCTCTCTGGCTGTGTTTCTCTCTGTCAAATAAATAAAATCTTAAAAAAAAAAAAAAAAACTACAGTGGGGCCACAGGAGCACCGAGTGGAAGACAGGCGGGGGCCCAGGCGCGCCCACCCACCAGTCCCCGCCGATCCTGCAGAGCCCGGTGAAGGGGTTCCGGTAGATGAAGAGGGGCCACCCGTAGGCCGCTGCGGCAAACTGCATGTAATGATGACAATTGGCTAACTCGGCGTCCAAGTCAGCTTCCTGCGAGAGAGGACAGACAGAGCCCATCATGGACAAGACCAACTCACAAAGATCACAGACCTGAACTCCAACTCCTGATGACCCCTTTCTTTCCTCGTTGAATAGACCCCAGCGGACGTCAACAGGGAAAGCTCGTCTTTGAACAAGGACTAAAACAGACCCCGCATTTTACAGGAATGCAGCCATTTCAGTGGACGTGAACAGCAAGAATCCCTACTGACTCCTATAGGCCTTGCTGGAACAAGCCAATGACTGAGCCCGAGGCACGTGAGGACAGCAGAGTTCCAAGCCCCAGCGTGAGGTGCAAAGAATGACAACCATCCAGGTGCAACCTTCTCCCTAAGAAGCATAAACACCCGTGGCAGGAAAACTCCACCAGCAAAACCCAACTGTTTCTGCTCCCTTGGCCCAAAGAAGAGAGCAAACACACCAGGGGGACTTGGGCCCATCCCAGAGAGAGTTCTTGCTGCATGGACTTCGGCAGCCCATTTCCTAAAAGAGAATGCTTTAAAAATATAACGGGGGGGGGGGGGCACCTGGGTGGCTCAGTTGGTTGAGCAACTGCCTTCGGCTCAGGTCATGATCCCGGAGAACCCGGATCGAGTCCCACATCGGGCTCCCTACTCTGCAGGAAGCCTGCTTCTCCCTCTCTCACTCCCCCTGCTTGTGTTCCCTCCCTCGCTGTGTTTCTCTCTGTCAAATAAATAAAATCTTTAAAAAAAAAAAAAAATACAACGGAGGGAGCGCCTGAGTGGCTCAGTGGGTTAAAGCCTCTGCCTTCAGCTCGGGTCATGATCTCAGGGTCCTGGAATCGAGGCCCGCATCAGGTTCTCTGCTCGGCAGGGAGCCTGTTTCCTTCGCTCTCTCTGCCTACTTGTGATCTCTCTGTCAAATAAATAAATTAAATTAAATTAAATAAAAAAAAAAAACAAAAAACCCCCACAAAAAACAACGAAAAGTGAAGCGGCCAGGAAGGGGGCTCCCTCTACCTGAGGGACCACAACCAGCATAAGCCACATGTCAGATTCCAAGCCAACTGCTCTGAAATGACTGCTGGTCAATTTTTTTTTTGAAGAAGTATAAATAAGAATAAATGTCAAAACCTCATAACTCAACAGAAAGGGGCTTACCTGGGGGGGCCCTGGGGAATGGCTGATAACCTCATCCGGCTCCTGGCTGTTCCTGATACTATCCTGTTGTTGATGGAGAAGGGTGAGGCCGGCCGCGATGTCACTGGGCACCAGATCTGTGTCCTGGATGAAAACAGTGGCTTCCTGTAAAACTCAGTAGGGACGCCTGTGAGTTCCTTAAAATCCACGTGTTTTGTTTTGTTTTTTACACGCTTCACATATGCACACACACAGTTTTGTATAAAGACGTTCCTTAAGAGTATTTTCCTTTTGAGACTCCTTCTGTATGTGAACTTGATGATTTCTACTCTCCTGCCCTCAGACAAATCCACGGGACAACACGGAAGTGCTGCTGAGCTTTTATTTTCAAATTTCATTTCAAGTAACTTAACTACTTAACTGACTTCATAGCTTTTGTACAGCTGGAATTAAATTGATAAGGAAGTTCACCATCTTTGTAGTAAATGGCCAATTCTAGCCCAAATTTAGACTCTTGCTCAAGATGCCCTGCTTTTGTTCCCAGAGTCCCTGGTAGAGATTTAACAGACTGGACTTACAGTCCCCGGGTACAGCAAGCCTTCAGAAGAACCTCAGACTAAGAAAGCAACAGAGGGAGGCTCCTGTGCCCGCCTCCCCTTCTCCTTCAGGCAGGATCTGGAGCAGACAGGAATCCTCGGCTCCCTCCAGTCACTTCCAGTCCACAAGGAAGGTCCAGGCACTGGTCACACGGGCCCTGAGCCATCATTTCTTCCAACCATCTTAAGCCCAGACTGGAGCACTCCTTGAAGGTTAGTTTAGGGAGACACACTTCTCTAGTCCCTGCAAGGAGACTGTGGTGGCAGCCTGGGGCCAGCCTATGGGGCCCGCCCTGGGCCCACAGACGCCACAGAGAGGCAAGAAGGGACTGGTAGTCACGCAGGACGTCATGAGAACTCCTCTCCCTTCTCTGGTCTTAATACCGAACACAACTGCTTCCCAGAGAACATTAATGGAAAACATTGGATGTGAAAGAAAAATAAGTATTTCCGAATCACTGAAGAAATCGCTCTAGAATGAAGATGCCTGCCCATGCTGTAATAACATTTTCTTTTCTTTCTTTTTTTTTTTTTTTTAAGATTTTACTTATTTGACAGAAAGAAACACAGCCAGAGAGGGAACACAAGCAGGGGGAGTGAGAGAGGGAGAAGCAGGCCTCCCGCCGAGCAGGGAGCCTGATGTGGGACTTGATCCCACGTCTCCGAGACCATGACCTGAGCCAAAGGCAGTCGCCTAACCAACTGAACCACCCAGGCGCCCCTGTAATAACATTTTCAAACTCCCCTTCAAAAATAGAGTCATCATTTCTATGTCATAGGTTTGAGAGCAGCCTGGATGCACAGCAGTGCCCAAACCTGGTGCCTGCAGGGGACCAGCTGGACGGAGGGCAGACAATGCAGACAACTGGCCAATCAGCCCCACAGCACGCCCAACTCCTTAATAGCATACTCAAAATATGAGTATTAACCTGACTGTAAGAAACAGGTGGCCACACCAGGACACACCAGCGAAGGAGATGGGGTCCACGAGTGCAGGGCCTGGGTTAATGCCACCTGGGCTCCCCCCGACTCCGCCACACCACAGACCATAGGTGTGCAAGAGCCCTTTGATGTGAATAGAGGGATCAGCTCCAAATAGAGTATTCACCTTAACATGAGAGACATTTACTACAAGAGACGAAAGCAGACCCCTTCAGCTTACTGAAAAGTAGGTTGAGAAAAGCTCTGCCGTACTCGAAAAAGCAACTCGAGTATGGTCGTCTTTCCCAATGCAACAGCATAGGACCTTGATTCTGGTTTCCCACACGCTCATAGCTGCTGTCTTGAGGCCATTAAGTAGCTGGCTCGACTCAGGACTATCCAGGTGGTTGGGGCCAGAGGAGGAATATGGAGCCATTTTCCCCCCAAGGGGGTCAAAGACGATGATGATGGTGACCACAGTGGAGAAGATGATAATCCAGCTGCAAAACAGAGAAAGTGTGATGACCCTGGGTCCCACGTCCAGATGCGGATCTCCCAGAACCAGGTGGAGGTGAGCAACTTAATTTCTTCTAGAAAGTTCTTTATGGGCCTGTGGCTGACCCAGGCCGCACAAAAATTAGAGCCTTAGAAGTGAAGACCACAAAGAGAAAAGGAGGTGCCTGGTAGGCAGAGTTGGAGCCTGGGCATGGAAGTAGCTGGAACCTGTTCTCATGGTCCACTGGCCATGACCCAGGCCATGTTCGGTAAAAACGAAAGAACTTTTGCCACATTGTGGGCTACTCCAATGGGTCTTTCATTCATACATTCAAGGCACTATGTACCACGGGAAGACGCACCTCTACAAAGGGACTCTGCTGCCCCTGCGTGTGTGGCATGGGAAGGGCAGTGACAGCACAAGCCTCCAGAAGGGGAAGTAACTAGATCGTTCCTAAGACTGTGAGCCTGGAAACTGGGAAAACCCAATCCCATGTGTTAGTCCCTGTCACAATTCCTGACACTGTTGTTTCTTCTCATCTAGCCTTTAGTTTTTGCCCTTGATTTGGTCTTTGGGTTTTCTTCCTTCTAATAACAGAAGGGATAGAACAGAGAAGAGTGAGAACCAGCAAGAAAGAAAATGTTATTAATAAATGCATTAACAGGAGATGAATTATTTCTTGTATACAAATGCATATCTCTCAAAACAAAACAAAAACAAATGCATATCTCTCAAATTTTTTTTTAAAAGATTTTACTTATTTGACGGAGAGAAACACAGCTAGAGAGGGAACACAAGCAAGGGGAGTGAGAGAGGGAGAAGCAGGCTTCCCCCTGAGCAGGGAGCCCAATGTGGGGCTTGATCCTGGGTCTCCAAATCATGACCTGAGCCGAAGGCAGTCGCTTAACCAACTGAGCCACCCAGGTGCCACCTCAAATTTTTTTTTTTTTTTTAAGATTCTATTTATTTATTTGACAGAGAGAAACACAGTGAGAGAGGGAACACAAGCAAGAGGAGTGAGAGAGGGAGAAGAAGGTTTCCCGCCGGGCAGGAAGCCCGATGTGGGGCTTGATCCCGGGACTCTGGGATCATGACCTGAGCCGAAGGCAGCCGCTTAATGACTGAGCCACCCAGGTGCCCCATGTCTCTCAATTTTTATGACTTAAAAAAATTTCTAACAATTTCTAACAATTTTAGAAAACCCGCATGACATCGGGCTAAAGGTCTGTTTCCTTACATCTCAAATGCATCCGAGACAAGAAATTGAAAGAGAATACAGAAGACTTCACCTGATGACGACAGTGGCAATGATGCCATTCACCACCGTCTTGTCACACTGAACGTCGTCTGCTATCCAGGCAGCTCCCAGAGAAGCCCAGACCATCTCTGGCAGAAAGAGTGCTAGGCGGAGGTAAAGCAGCTTGGACATAGATTTCCGTGGTCCAGGATTACAGATGGTTCCTGAAACACAGAAGATACTCAGACTGGGCACCTGGCTTCCTCAGAGACTCCCCTTCCACAGAAAGAGAGTGCGTAAGAGCATCTGTTACTACTGTAGGCTGGTGGTTTGTACTCGTAACTGGAAATCAATGCCCAAGGCTGAGAGCAAGTGACTAAGCGAGGGGTGGAAACAGCACAAAAAGCCTCAGATTAATTTTCTAGACTTACTAGGGTTTCAAGATACTACAGGGTTCTAACTGAGATGACCATAAAATCATTGCCCAAATTGAAACACTACTGAGAGAGGAAGGAGGTGCTTTTAATAATTATGCTGGGACAATCAGCACAAAACAAGAGCTGTCCTGGGCCAACAGAGACACACGGTCACCTGAGTTCTAGAAAGTTAACTCCACCGTATGCTCAAGACCTATGGCGTTCGGGCACCACGTGAGACACTTTACACGATTTATTCTGTAATTCTCACAACTCTGAAGATTGTCACCACCCCCTTTTACAAATGAGGAAACTGAGGCTGAGAGAGCTTAGTAACTAGTTTCTTTTTTTTAATATATATTTTTAAAATTTATTTGACGAGAGAGAGATCACAGGTAGGCAGAGAGGCAGGGAGAGAGAGAGGAGGAAGCAGGCCCCCCATGGAGCAGAGAGCCTGATGTGGGCCTTGATCCCAGGACCCTGAGATCATGACCTGAGCCGAAAGCAGAGGCTGTAACCCACTGAGCCACCCAGGCGCCCTAGTAACTAGTTTCTTTTTTTTTCTTTTTTCTTTTTTTTTTAATTTTATTTATTTGACAGAGAGAAGCACAGCCAGAGAGGGAACACAAGCAAGGGGAGTGAGAGAGGGAGAAGCAGGGTTCCCGCTGAGCAGGGAGCCCGATGTGGGGCTCGATCCCGGGTCTCCGGGATCATGACCTGAGCCAAAGGCAGTCGCTTAACCAACTGAGCCACCCAGGTGCCACATAGTAACTAGTTTCTAAAACATGACCCAGGAGGTGCCTGGGGGGTAGGGTCGATTAAGCTTCTGATTCTTCATTTCAGTTCAGGTCATGACCTCAGGGTCGTGAGATCAAGCCCTGTGTCTGGTTCTGTGCTCTGCCTGAAATTCTCTCTCTGGGCCCACTCCCCACCTCCTGCCCCAGTGCTCTCTCAAATAGATAAAATCATTTAAAAAAAAATATTTATTTATTTCAGAGCGAGAGAGTGAGTGAGAGAGAGTATGAGAGGGGAGAAAGTCAGAGGGAGAAGCAGACTCCCCGTGGAGCTAGGAGCCTGATGTGGGACTTGATCCCGGACTCCAGGATCATGACCTGAGCTGAAGGCAGTGGCTTAACCAACTGAGCCACCCAGGCGTCCCTCAAATAGATAAAATCTTAACAACAAGAAAAACCCACAATCCAGGTCTGCATGGTCCCGGCTCTATCTCACCAACCTCTGCACTTGGAAAATGAACAATTCTGGCGTGCGAGAACACCTAAAGAAGCCTAACACACAGACGCAACCTTTTCACCATAAGTCTCAAACAAATCCAACTATCCCACCGAGGTCTGTGTGCTTTAATTTCCAATGTAAAACATCAACTCTGTCCCTCTGGGAAAAAGTTGTGATAAATACCAACTGAAGCAAGATAAAAATGCCACATGATTAAAACAAAAATAGTGGGGGGAAAAAAAAACCCAAACCTAAAACCATGTGTGAAGACAATCTAAAATGTAAAGAATAATCTGGTGAGGAAACAGCTTCTATGTTTCAAAAATCACCTTTCATTAGAATGGATTGCTTAGAGTCCTGTTCTAAAATGGACACTATCCAGTTTCATAGTTGGCACAAAGACAAGATACAAGGTGACCAAAACAACACTCTCTCTCTGAGGGGCAAAGAGTGCAGGCATAAGAACTCCGAGCTCTACCGGGAGCCGCTCCTAACAAAAGCCGTGACAGCTGTGCGGACAGCAGGAAACCCTGTTTGGGCTGGCAGGTACACGATAAACACCCATAGTGGCCGGCCCAACACTCAGTGAATGAAATAAAATCGTAAATAAGGAAGCAGAAAACGGAGCTCTAAGATTCCCCCCAAAAATCAAGATACTGAAAAAACCTTTATCCAGTCATACCTGCCGATGTCGTTTACTTACATAAGAGATTCTCCTATCAAGGCAAAGAGGGCCGGCGAGGACCTGGCTATTCCAGGGGGCTCAGTGATGTGGATGCCCCATAACTGACGAGCAGAACTTCCTCACTGAATGGACTATCAGCACTGCCTGGGTCTTCATCGGGCAGAGCCACTTGTGCAAAGATCACAAAAGGAAGGCCTGTGTCACAGCATCTGGGGTTCAACAGCTCTATACGCTGCAGCAATCCTCCCTAGCGTGAGATGAGCAAGGAAGACATGCAAGGAAACACCCCGGAATCTGCATCAAACACAGCGAATGGCACACCCTGGAAGCTGAGAGTGTTTCGCCATGAAAACGTGGTCATGAGGCTAGACCTTCCCTAACTAAACCTCCTTCATGGTAGGAACAGTAGGCTTTCACCAGAGAGGTTTCTCAGATCAACTATAAACTGCCACACTATCAAGATTTTTCCCAACTATGCTACACCAATGACCAAGAAAAAGAGATGAGGGAAATACACAACTATCAGTGTCTTGGATCAAGATGACTGAACCTCAGGTGGCGCCTGGGTGGCTCAGTGGTTAAGCGACTGCCTTCAGCTCAGGTCATGATCCCGGAGACCCGGGATCAAGCCCCACACCAGGCTCCCTGCTCAGCGGGAAGCCTGCTTCTCCCTCTCTTACTCCCCCTGCTTGCGTTCCCTCTCTGGCTGTGTTTCTCTCTGTCAAATAAATAAAATCTTAAAAAAATAAAAAAAGATGACTGAACCTCACTGGTCCCAAACACGCCCCCTGCAGCTTGGGATATCTCTCTTAGAGAGTAATTGCAACCCAAAGATACATAAACATGGTCATTCAGCACAAGTGACATATTCATTACTGAGATGCCTTACAGAACAAAAGGGGCAACGGAAGTTATCCATGTATCAAGAGTAAAATTAACAAGGACACTTGGGTGGCTCAGTCAGTTAAGCATCTGACTCTTGATTTTGGCTCATCATGATCTCAGGGTTGGCATTTTAACTAACGTGATTTATAAAATATTGCTTTTAGTTCAGTTGGTATCTCTTGCCACAACTTTGAGCAAAAGCTGAAAAACAGGAAGGACACATTACCTGCCCTGACTACGGGGACTGGAAGGGCAGAGCTGGGACATGCGCCACAGCTCTCTGGCCTCTCCCAGCTCTGCTCTCCCCTGTGTTAGCTCATCCTGGCTATGAGTGGAGATACAGCAGGAATTCAGCAGTTCCTTCCTCCACATGATCACCCAGACTGAAAACAGTGTACTACCTCTGCATCCTTCCTAGAGGAACAAGGAAAGACTCCCCAGAACTTTCCAGAAAATTCCCGAGTTTCACTGGCTCAAACTGGGTCATACGCCCATTCCGGGACGTCACTAACACGTGAGAATCATTCCTGAGCTGGGTGGAGAGTCGGCTCCTCTGACACACTTACTTCATATGTGAGGGATGAGGGATGTCCCAAATAAAACCGGGTTGTTTGGAAGAGGCTGCTGGATAGGCAACCCACCCATAACACAAACTACTGGCACATAACGCCTAACACATACACTGTCAGATGTCTTCTAAGCCCTTACTGTAAGCGTGAGATGGTGCAGGCCTTGGGCAAGCGTTCAGGGGAGGTGCCTCCGCAAACACGGCCATCCATCATGGCCTACGTGCCCCGACACCACCAAAAATATCTGAAGAAAAACACTTAAGGAAAAAAAAACCAACTTACATTCCTGCTTCAGATCTGAACCCACTATTATAGAAGCACACTTGGTCTCCCAACCAGAACAGGACATGAACAGAAAGGGCTAATAAATGGGATGATGCCACAGAGGAAGTGACACCCACCCAAATACTTAATCTTTCAAAAATTCAGACTTCATGAAGAACCTCCATAGCGCTAGGGCGCCCGGGTGGCTCAGCTGGTTAAGCGTCTGACTCTCAATTTCAGGTCAGGTCATGATCTCAGGGTCATGCGATCAATCCCTGCATCAGGCTCCGCACTCAGTGCAGAGTCTGCTTGAGTTTCTCTCTTTCTCTCTGCACACCACTCCCCCACACTCTAAGCAACAACAGAAACTTAACACCCAAACCACAACTCCACAGCTAAAGCCACAGAGTGGGGACCGACACAGACCACAAAACCCGAACCTTCTTTGCTCTACATGTTCCTGTACGCATTCATGTTTTCAGGGGCATGCTAAAATACACAGAGCTCTCTTTTCTGTACATGTCTCTTTAAGTGGGTACATGCCACACCTCTTGGTCATCCAAAACCCTGTAGTCTTTCCCATGAAACATGTGGCCACTAACATTTCTTTATCACTCCCCATGAGCTACCCCCATCTTTTAAGTTTCAGTTGGTCATTCCACACCGTCAAGATCATGATTCTGCCGCCCAGTGTATCTGCTACTCCCTCCCAGTGTTTTCACCATCATCTGGAGTGTGCAAGCATGTCTCCCACAGCCCGCTGACTGCAGACTTGTTAGTCACTAATGCGCTACAGTGCCCGGCTCCTCCTATGAACCTAAGCACTCATATAGGGAAAGCTCCCAACATTTTCAGCAAAGGGACTGCAGAAAACTGTAACATGGAGAAAAAATTATCATTAAGAATAGATGGAGGGGGGCACCTGGGTGGCTCAGTTGGTTAAGTGACTGCCTTCGGCTCAGGTCATGATCCCGGAGACCCAGGATCGAGTCCCGCATCAGGCTCCCTGCTCGGCGGGAAGTCTGCTTCTCCCTCTCTCACTCCCCCTGCTTGTGTTCCCTCTCTGGCTGCGTTTCTCTCTGTCAAATAAATAAAATCTTTAAAAAAAAAAAAAAAAAAAAGAATAGATGGAGGGGGTCGCCTGGGTGGCTCACTTGTTAAGTGCCTGGCTTTGGCTCAGGTCATGATCCTGGAGTCCCGGGATCGAGCCCCACATTGGGCTCCCTACTCCATGGGGGGCCTGCTTCTCCCCGTCTCATTCTCCCTGTTTGTGCTTCCTCTCTGGCTGCATTTCTCTGTCAGATGAATAAATTAAAAAAAAAAAAAAAAGATGGAGGGCGCCTGGGTGTTTCAGTCGTTAAGCGCCTGCCTTCAGCTCAGGTCATGATCCCAGGGTCCTGGGATCTAGCCCTGCATCAGGCTCCCTGCTCAACAGGAAGCCAGCTTCTCCCTCTCCCACTTCCACTCCCCCTCCTTGTGTCCCTTTCTTGCAGTCTCTCTGTCAAATAAATAAAATCTTAAAAAAAAAAAAAATGAAATAGGGGCACCTGGGTGGCTCAGGTGGTTAAGCGACTGCCTTTGGCTCAGGTCATGATCCCAGAGACCCAGGATCGAGCCCCATTGGGCTCCCTGCTCAGCGGGAAGCCTGCTTCTCCCTCTCTCACTCCCCCCTGCTTGTGTTCCCTTTCTCGCTGTGTTTCTGTCAAATAAATAAAATCTTAAAAAAAAAAAAAAGAAATAGATGAACCGTTACAACTCATTAATAAAAAAGAACAAATAACCCAACTTAAAACAGGGGAAGGATCCGAGGAGACACATCCCCAAAGATGATACACGAATGGCCAGTAAGCTATGAAAGGATGCTCACCAAGGAACTGCAAATCACAACCACAGTGAGATCCACCAAGACAGCTAGGATCGGAAAGTCAGACAAAGGTAAGCGTTGCTGACAATGGGGAGAAAGTGAAACTCTCTACAAACTGAAAGAAAAATGGTATAGCTGCTTGGAATCCAGTCTAGCAGTTCCCCAGAAGGTTAAACATGTAGTTACCTCATGATCTAGCCATTCCATGCCTAGGCACATATCCGAGAGAAATTAAAACCTCTGTCTGTACAAAAACACCTATGTGAATGTTCCTAGCAGCTGTATTTGCACAGCCCAAAAATGTTAATAACCCAAATGTCCACCGACTGACAAATGGATAAATGTGGCAAACCATTCAATGTAATTTTTAAAATATTTTATTTATTTATTGAGAGAGAGTGAGTGAGAGACAGCATGAGAGGGGAGAAGGTCAGAGGGAGAAGCAGACTCTCCGTAGAGCTGGAAGCCGGATGTGGGACTCAATCCTGGGATTTCAGGATTATGACCTGAGCTGAAGGCAGTGGCTCAACCAACTGAGCCACCCAAGCACCCCTCAAAGTAATTTTTTAAAAAGATTTTTTATTTATTTGAGAGAGAAGAGAGAGCACGCACATGCATGCCCAGAGGAGCAGGGGTGGGTGGGCAGAGGGAGAGGGAGAAGCAGACTCCCCACTAGGCAGGGAGCCCGATGTGGGGCTAGATCCCAGGACCCTGGGATCATGACCTGAGCTGAAAGCACATGCTTAGCCGACTGAGCCAACATTATTCAGTCATAAGAAAAATGAAGCCCTGACACACTTACTAAAAAGTGAATGAACCCAGAAAACATTATGCTAAGTTTAAGAGGCCAGACCAAATAGCCACACAGTGGAAGACTGCACCTGTAGGTCCAGAACAGGCAGATCTACAAAGAAGATCAGTAGATGGCTAGGGCTGAGGAAATTGGGGGGAAATGAGGAATAACTGCTATTTTAAGGAAGATTTCTTTTTAGGGTGAGGAAAATGTACTAAAATCGTGGTGATGGCGGCACAACTCCATGAATATAGTAAAAATCATGGTCTTGGATGCTTAAATGGGTGAACGGTATGGTACAGGACTTGTATCTCAAGAAAGCAATTAAAAAAAAATGGGTATCCAATACAGAAGGCTACCCTTTACCTTTCATGCTGACATACACAATGGCGGACACTGTACAGATAATAATTGCTAGGAGAACAAGAAGAACGATCAAGTAACTGCTGAGCAGGGTGCCGCCCACACAGTCCAGCTTCCCTCGGTGCATGAGGTACAAAGTCAAAATGCCAATCCACCTGCCGAGAGATAGGGAGGGTCAGAAATGGAAACCAAGGGCCTATATTATAAAACATTACAGAAAAAAAAAGGAGTTAATATTTTTCTAAAAAATGTTTTTTTTTTTTAAAGATTTTATTTATTTCACAGAGAGATCACAAGTAGGCAGAGAGGCAGGCAGAGAGAGAGGAGGAAGCAGGCTCCCTGCTGAGCAGAGAGCCCAATGCGGGCCTCGATCCCAGGACCCTGAGATCCTGACCTGAGCCAAAGGCAGAGGCTTTAACCCACTGAGCCACCCAGGAGCCCTAAAAAATGTTGTTTTTTTTTGTTTTGTTTTTTTGTTTTTAAAGATTTTTTTTTTTATTTATTTGACAGAAAGAAACACAGCCAGAGAGGGAACACAAGCAGGGGGAGTGAGAGAGGGAGAAGCAGACCTCCTGCCGAGCAGGGAGCCTGATGTGGGACTCGATCCCGGGTCTCCGGGATCATGACCCGAGCCGAAGGCAGTCGCCCAACCAACTGAGCCACCCAGGCGCCCCTAAAAAATGTTTTTTAATTAAAATTTTAAAAGAAGAGTTAATATTTCCCAGAGTAAGATGAAGTGTGCTTTGGAATATAATTTTCTCCAGTAAAAGATCTACTAAGAAAAATAATAAAAGGGGCCCCCGGGTGCCTCAGTCGCTGAGTATCTGCCTTTGGCTCAGGTCATGATCCCGGAGTCCTGGGGTGGAGCCCTGTATCGGGCTCCCTGCTTGGCGGTAGGCCTGCTTCTCCCTCTCTCACTCCCCCTGCTTGTGTTCCCTTTCTTGCTGTGTTTCACTCTGTCAAATGAATAAATAAAATCTTAAAAATAAATAAATAAAAAGATCTACTTTAAGTAAAAAAAAATCTACTAAGTCAATTAAAGAGTGTGATTTCTTTAAAAAGTCAGTTTTTTTAAAAAATGAGTTTTATATTTTCTGTGTTTACATGATCATTCCTTACTCTATGCCTGCTCAAACCAAAGAGGCACTTAATGCCCTAAGCCAGCAACCATAATGTGGGCTGATAAAAAACAGCAGCCCTATCATGACTCAGAAATAGGCAAGTGTAAACCAACAAAATACATGCTTGCTAAAATATTAACAGGCTAATGTTTATTTCTGGGGATGAACAAGAAATTGACAAACACACACTGTCATCAGTTGTGTATACTGCGAAAACCAGGAGGTGGTCATCAAGTTATGCCAAGAGGGAACACTGATAAACTTGCAAAGCCACATACTGCAGATACTGCATATCTTGTAATTCAGTGGGGAACAAGGAAAGACACCATCAAACACAGCAAAGTAACAGTGACCGTTGATCAGAGGTATTTCAGTCAGCAAAGCGCAGAGCGACCCAGCAAGAACACTCTATGAAGGATTCATGCCCAGGTGTGGAATCTGGAACTAGAGAGCATTTTATGCTTTTGACAGTTTTGTGATATGAAGACTTTGGGTCTGGAAATAACAATGGGAAATGATCTTGGAGAGACTTGGCTATGAAACATATGGACCCACTGAGGAGCCGCTTCCAGGATTTCACGTTCTTAAGAATGCACTCTTTAATAACAGTGGTGCTGTATTTTTCCCTGCTCAGCCCCTCTGGGAGCAGACGTGAGGCGCCCAATTCCACTTCCCATCGGTGCAGGGAATTCAGCCACAACCGGGTTCAAAACGACAGGCTACTATTTCCCATCCTTTCCTCTGGCTGACACTGGATGCCCTGAGTTTCTGTGCCGAGCGCCTTAATGATGCCAAGTGGCTGCTCCTGGATCCAGGAAGCAGATCCCGAAGGGCACGGCCTTTGGTCGGTAATCACGTCTGGGAGGTTCCGGGGACCAGGCCTCGGCACCGCCGCACGCGATGGGGACCGACCTGGGGGTCCCCAGACCCGGCCATCCCGCTAAGGCCTCAGCGTGTCCTCCGGGAAATGGGGAGAGCGGCTGCACGCACGTTCTCGGAGGCCTCGCGAGGTGGAGAGGCGCATACGAGGGAATGTGGGCACCGCGTCCTAGCGCACAAACCCGGCGACATGGCCGCTGCTCGAACCCTCTTCCTCCGCGCCCCGGCCGCCCGCCCCCACAGCCCACCATCCTTACCACACTACTCGCAGGGACAGTTCGAAGAACCCTGGGAAGACCAGGTCGTCGCTGGCAATAGCCCAGCGCCGACCGAAAAGCACCATCCCGGGCATGGCGGAGGCCCCGCTGCGCGGCCTCGGGCCGGGCCGCCGCTCGCGGGTGGCTACTCGGAACTCCGCGTCCTCCGGGATCCAACCCCAAACTGCGACTCAGCGCAGGCGCGTGCGAGGCTCAGGTCCGGCGCACGCGCATTGAGCCCCGCGGAGACGGTGGACCCCGCCCCCGAGAAGGCGCCAATCCGTGGGGCAGGTGTTCTGCGCGTGTGCGACGTTCGTTCTGCTAATATTCCCGTTTTGTAGATAAGGAGTCTTCCGGACCTGGAGAAATGAGTATTCCCCAGAGATCCACAGGTGTTAATGGCGGCTCTGGGGCTCCCCCCATGTCTGGAGTGCTGCGTTAGGACGCCTCTCGAGTTCAGGGCAGTTTGGGCTGGGGCGTGGGGAAGGGTCTGATCCTCCGAGCGTACGACACTTAGCACTTCCAGTCTGCCCAACCCTGGTTCGACCCCCTTCGTCTGGTGCCTGCCTGGGTCTCCCCACTGCGTTCCCTCATTCTGCTGTGTCCGCCCCCAACAGTGCATTTACCATGCGGTAGCCGGCAGCCGGGGCTGGCGAACTTGTCGGGCCGTCAGAGCAGGCCCATCCTCCGCTTAGGATCCTGCAAGGCTGCACTTCGTGTGAGATTGACTACAACCCCCCGGGAAAGGCTCTTCCCTGGTCGTCACACACCACAAGTCTGTCAGTGTTTCTCCGTCGCCCTGGGTTTGGGTTGCCATTCTTTCCAATCACCCCACTGCCAGCCGCTACGCCCAAGCCCCCAAATACATCAAGCTCATTCTCGCCCCAGTTTTACATTCTCTGTTTCCTCGGCCAGAAATGCTCTCCCCAGTTATTTCCTTACCTCTGTGTCAGGTCATTCAGGCCTCAGCTGAAGTTGCAAAGAGGCCTTCCCTGGCCTTATCTAAACAGCACACCCACCTGTTCCCATTCCCTCACTCGGTTTCAGTTCTCCTGATACTTAATTACTCCCTGACATTGTAGCATGTTTATTACCTCTCTCCTTCCACCTTAGGGTGTAAATTGCATGACCAATTTACCTTGTCGGTCTTGTTCACTGCTATGCACATAATAGAGCAAATTACAGGCACATATGAAATACTTGCTGAATGAATAAACAAACTCATTGAATATCAAGGTTTTCTAAGTCTGGAGTTCATTCAGGGATCTGCTAAAGGGCAGGATTTCAGAGTTAAATATAATACCGAATTTATATTAATTGTTGTGTAAATCATGCAGGGAATTGTAGATGGGGAAGTTACAAGGTTTCTATAGAAAAGAGAACTATTCATTATAAAATAAGTATTCATCACGTACTTGGTGTGGCCAGAAGTGACTTAATCAGAGAGTTCAGGGAAGACTTCCCCGAAGAAGATACTAAAATGAGATCTGGAGGAAGAATAGGAATTCAGTGGAAGAGAGTAATCCAGAAGCTAGAGGGCTGTGCAAATGTAATAGTTCCCTTTTGAAAACAAGATTTGTAAGGCTTAGCAGTAATTCTTCTATATAAGCTTTTGTTAGTAAAGATACTGTTGAGTTAATGTTACAAACAACAACCCACAAAACTATGATTTCAAACAGGTAGAATACACATTAAAAAGAAAACGTATTTTGTATATACATATATATATATTTTTAAGATTTATTGTGGGCAGTGGGGTGGGTGAAGAAGAAGGGGGGATAGGGAGAGAGAATCCAAGCAGACTGCACTGGGTGCAGAGAGCAACAGGGGGCACGATCTCAGGAGCCTGAGCTCATGACCTGAGCCAAAATCAAGAGTCAGACGCTTAACCGACTGAGCTGCCTAGGTGCCCGTGTTTTATGTATTTCTAATCTCTGCCAGTATGTTTTGCCATTTCCTTGTAACATTATTCCATTTATTGAATTAGAGCTGTCCATCAGGTTGGTATCTCATACAAAGCACATCAATTCCCTTATTTTAGACAAGTTTTTAAAATTTTCTATTAAAAATAGTTTTAGGGCACCTGGGTGGCTCAGTCATTAAGCATCTGCCTTTGGCTCAGGTCATGATCCCAGGGTCCTGGGGTTGAGGGCTCCCTGCTTGGCGAGAGGCCTGATTCTCCCTCTCCCACTCCCCATGTTTTTGTCCCCTCTCTTCTGTGTCTCTTTCTATTGAATAAATAAAATCTTTAAAAAAATGTCTTTAAAAAAAAATGTATCTATTTGCGAGAGAGCGAGAAAAAGCACAAGCAGGGTGAAGAGCAGAGGGAGAAGCAGACTCCCTGCTGAGCAGGGAGCCCAATGTGGGACTTGATCCTGGTGTCCCAGGATCATGACCTGGCAGAAAGCAGTTAACTGACTGAGCCGGCCAGGCGCCCTTATAAGCTAGAAAAAAGAAAATCTTTTTTAAGGATTTTATTTATTTATTTGACAGAGAGAGAGATCACAAGTAGGCAGAGAGGCAGGCAGAGAGAGAGGAGGAAGTAGGGTCCCTGCTGAGCAGAGAGCCCAATGCAGGCCTTGATCCCAGGACCCTGAGATCATGACCTGAGCCAAAGGCAGAGGCTTTAACCCACTGAGCCACCCGGGCGCCCAAGGAAAGAAAATATTAAGAAAATCATAAGGAAGAGAAAATACATTTACAATTCTGTATTGTATTTATCAAAAATAATCTGTATATAAGTGTTGTTCATGGTCAACTATACTTCTAAATATAACTATTTCCAAAATACCCAAGTCAAAGCACAGCTCTTGAAAAGGTAAAGAGACCATCATCACTTTAAAAAAAAAAAAAAGATTTATTTATTTGACAGAGAGATCACAAGTAGGCACAGAGAGAGAAGGAAGCAGGCTCCTTGCTGAGCAGAGAGCCTGATGCGGGCCTTGATCCCAGGACCCTGAGATCACAACCTGAGCCAAATGCAGAGGCTCAACCCTGAGCCACCCAGGCGCCCCTCATCACTTCTTTTAAAATGAAAATTTTCAGATACAGAGAAGATGCCTGACACCTGAGGATCTACCATCTGAATGTAACAACGGATAACATCCTGCCATAGAAGCTCCATCTTAAATTTTGCAGAAAAGAAAATATTTGGTACTCTTCTCTGCTTGTTCTTTCAGGTTAATTTCACTGTGTATTTGCAAAACACAGTTAAGTATTCTTCAGAGACTTTCTTGGCTTTTCATTTTACCTTCATATTAACTTGGAGAAACTGTGATTTTTACTTTTTCATTTTTCCAAATCAACTGGTTCATTTCCTCCCCTATTTCTCCCTTCTGGACTTAGTTTTCTTTGATTTGAGTAAATGCCTGTGTCCTGAGTTAAGGTTAATATCCTTGCATTTAGTCTTTATTGGGTGGGGCTGGGGCAGTGTTAGCCAGGTGATCCTTGAGGAAATTGGGTAATTGTTTCTCTAAGCCCCGCTTTACAGCCCTGGGATCTTCAATTCTCAGAATTCGAAGTAAACAAGTGACTTTTTTCTCGTTTCAGCGCATACCAGTTTCCTTATTACCCAACCATTTATTGTCTTAGGTCCCTTAATGGAGGAATAAATACATTCTGTATTTCCATTCTGTTTTAGTAACAGAGTCAAGTATGGTGTACCACTTGCCTGGAATTCTCACCTTTTCAGTGCCTAGAGGGAAACTAGGAGTAGAGACCTGGAGCATCTTAGTATTACACAAATGTATCCCTGTCATTGTTTTAAGACATTCGTGCTGTATTATGCTTCCACTTGCTTTTAAATTGCAGGGATAAGAAGGAATGGTTTCAGAACCCGAGGAGAAATGCCCACAGCACCCACACAAGACTCCACACAACAAAGGCTAGCTCAGAGGAATGAAAGGAGTGCCCGCCATAGTGAGCAGAGTGCGGAGTCCTTGCTATTTCCCCATTCAGTCACTAGAGGGCGAGGAATACAGGAAAACCCCACTTGGAGCCCGAGTCCAATCAGCCCTCAGTAGGGGTCCCTCTGGTAGTTTGGGGTAGGTAGGTAGCCATCAATGTCTACAGATACACTACTCTCCTAACAAGGACAAACTCGATCAACATCATCAAATAGGTCACAAGGTCGCCTGCCAGAAGTGGTTTCCAGCCAGCTTTTGAGGCAGCTGTCCCAACTTAAGCAAAAAGACAGGGGAAAAGGGGGTCACACAGGTGCTGAGCACTTAATTTGTGTGCATCAAGCTCTAATTTGAGCTTCACTAACATGGGCTCATTCATACCTCACAAAACTCCTGTGGTGGGAGTCTCTGCAGGGAACAGAGGAGACGGAGACTCATATTAGATCCAGACTCATATTAGATCATGGAGCTAGAGTGTGAAGAGTGACCCCAAAGCTTGTGCCTTCCTTACTCAGGGTTCCCACCAACCCCTCATGATTTCTATTGAAACAAAATCTTTGCTTGACCCTTCCAGAAAGTCGTCCAAACTACCGGCATCTTTGGAAAGGCTGGGCTGCATCTTCTCCCTTCTACCTGCAACCTTTTCTTCCTCCCTCACCTATTTCCCTACCTACTCCTCTCTCGACCAGCTTGTCAGGATGCAGGAAACATTATACTGACACTGTGACTGAACCAGATGGGGAGTGGATCGGTGTCTGTAAGCAGCCAACTTAGCCCACTTGGTAGAACTTTTTCTCTGCATGCTTTCATTAAAAAAAAAAATTCACACGAATAAAACAGCTGGATAAAAAATATTAATTACCTGATAACCTTTATTGGAGAAGTGAAAGGAACTTTGAAACAGTGCTTTGTAAGGCGCATCATACAAGGCCTTTGTTTCCTGTGTGTGTGAGGACACTGCCCCAGTCCCGCAATCCCACTCGGCCACCCAATTTATTAAGATGTCATCCTGGTTGGCCAAAAAATGGCGGTAACATCTTAGCCAGTTTCACTTTTACATGGGCAAAATGACTAGAGAAAACATTGGTATTTCCAAAGTCAGGCAGCCTGCTGAGGTCCCAGATTCTTGTCTGCATTGTGCTCTCCCACAATGATCCCAGCTTCTGTTTAATTGACATGCACAGAAACACTGTGAGCCCCCCACTCCGCCCTCAGTGTGGGTCGCAGTCAGCTCCACCATACCAAGATTTCCCACCCTTCCTCCATACTCTCAGAATCTTCCAAGGAGGATGAAACTAAACTAAGACTGGAATGTTGGGAAGATACTGATACACAAAAGGGCAACCATGAGGTGGGGTGTGTGTGTGTGGAGGGGAGACAAGATGAGAGATCAAGACAAGAGGTTCAACTATGCAGTCACACAGCCAATTTAGAAAGATGTTAAGACACACTAGATAAAAATAAAACCCATCTAGCTCCCTTCTTCCACAAGATATTTTAATGCAGCAAGCAAAAATACTACATCCTTCTTGTAGTAAGCACTGTTAGTATTCAACACTTTAACATTTATGGTGCATCACATAAAAACAAAGTCATATGCTTTTGCACAAAACAAAAAAAAATGTAGCAAATCAATAAAATGGCAAAATCAGGAGGAAAAACTCCAATTTTCTCTCAAAATACAGAAAGTTTTAGATTAATTTATGGACAATAAACGTTTAGCGGCCCTATATAGAGCTTCTGTTGCCAAATGAAAAATGAAAATCATCCTGAGATAGGATGTTCTAACAGCCTAATTCACCAAAAAAAAAAAAAAAAAGACAATTTATTCTACATTTAATAAAATGTTTATTTAGGATGGTAACACAAGATAAATCATGCAAGAGCTCAGTAAAAACCAAACTAAACCAAAAACAAAACAAAACAAAAAATCGAAGAGTATAAGAAGTGGCAACTGGTGCTGCCAATTAAGAAAATAATGTAAATCATTTTACTACCTGAAAGTGATATGAAAAACCTTTTGAATATGAGCATGGACATGGTTGTAGTAATCTTTTGGAACTGTAGATTCAAGTGATAGGTGACTAACTTGTGTTCCATTCCTCAGAGTAGAATCCTAGATCCAACATAATCATTAATGTCCCTCACACCCCACGTTTAGATGGCAAGCGGCCCAGAACCCCTGCCCCCGAATTCTCTGACACCCCTAGGACAGTCTCAAACTCACTCTTCTTATCAGGAGAGTGGAGCAGGCACCTTTGGTGACTCTGAAACCAGACTCCATCTACATTCAGAATCCAACAATTTTGGTAATGAAAACCATAAGCTTGTGAGTCATCCTTACCAGCCTTCCATGTAGTGTTGCGATGTCCAAGGAAGGATTTCCACATTCGGTGGGAAGAGATTTGAACAAAGATAGACCAAATTGAACATAGTATCTCAGATTTCAGACAAAAATAACTCATTTTTTGGCAAAAAAAATAAATATAGTGGAATGCAAATTTGATAGATGGGAGAGTATATAATCTACCAACTGTCAAGGAGTACAATTTCATTGCAGACACAAAGAATCAACAGTTTCAAAGAATTAAAAAAAAAAGTTTGCACTTATTCCTCACAAAATCTTCACTTTTGGAACTACCCCAATTGATGCTACACACTGAATTTATTAATACAGCATTAAGTTTCTTTGTGTAAAAAAATCTTTGTACATAGTAATAAAAAAAGATAAGGCAAGATGCATTAAACAGAAACCTTCTGGTTCTTTTCCTCTGGGTTCTTACAGAGCCACTGATGACTATCTGCAACAAAAGAGTTAAGTTTCTGATTTTCCGTATCAAGCATCTTGTGCCTTTGCTGTGGTAAGAATTCTGTCCGAGCACCCTGAAGGACAGATGCTGGTGACGGTCTTTGGCACTTACGCTGGCAGACTGAGTTTCTTTCCCTTGAGTACTAGAATTTTAAAGAGAGGAAGAGAAAACAAAAGGTTACTGGTCTTGACAAGCTGATCGTTTCCTTCTTCCTGTTCCTAGAGGTCTGTCACACTCAAGACACTACACAATAAAGTACAAGGAAAAAGCCTTTGGCACTAAGAGTCATTGGATCTTGGTGTCAATAAACAAAACCCCCTAAACTATGAGTATGTCATGTATAAATAAACTGAAATTTTCTTCATGGACCTTAATGACACAGCAATTGAATTTAAGAAATACAAATTCAATTGAAATTATCACTAAATTCACAACAGCATTTTCTTCTCGTTACTTTCTCCACTAATCAACATATAGTAAAATATAACTGTTAATATGAACAGCAGTCTATGAAATTTTGAAAGTTAAAAAAGAGAAAAGATAAATATGCCCCTGTAGCTAACAATTCTACCATTAGGATTTATAATGTATAGCAAGGGTTCTTAGCCTGAGTTTGTGGTTGGGTTTCTAGGGATTCTGAATCCCCTAAGACTACAGAAATACATCTGTGGGCACATGCATTAATATGCTTTTTTTTTTTTAAACAAGGACCACAGTTTTCATCAGATTTTTGTGACGTCTGTATGTCCTATATTCATATAAATGTGAAAATATACATACACAAGGATAACGATTTAAGCACTGTTTTTGTTGTTGTTTTTGTTTTTGCTTTTCAAGAGAAAGACAGATCAAGAGCTGGGGGGTAGGGAGAGAGGGAGAGAGAGAATCTTAAGCAGGCTCCACACTTAGGACAGAGCCTGACTCGGGGCTTGATCTTATGACTCTAAAATCATGACCTGAGCTGAAACCGAAAGCTAGGCGCTTAACCAACTGAGCCACCCAGATGCCCCAAGCACTGGATTTTAATAGCAACAAATCAGTAACAGCCTGACTACTCGTGAATAAGGGGCTGAGTAAGTAAATTATGAAAATACACTTAATGAAATGCTCTATGGCTACTGAAAACTATGTAGATTTTCATCTACTGACTTGAAAAACTGAATGGAGGAAAACAGATTATAGAACAGCATGTGTTGTTGAACTCATGTATCTGTGTGTATGCACATATATATACATATATGCATAGACATATCTGGAATTACATTTATCAAAACATTAACTGATCATCTGAGTGGCACGGTTTCAGAAGATTGTTTTCAGAATTATAAAAGCTGATTAAATTTCTTACGATAAAAACACACTATTATAAAAAAAAATAAAGCTAAAGAAAAAAGGCTGAAAACTCTGATCCAGACTTTCTGTTTGACAGTCATTCCAATGTTTTTCTGAAACCACCTGTGCTTGATGAGCTAGTGCCAGACCAGGAGCATGCTGGGCCAGAGAGCACCTAAAATACAGAGCTGCAGAAACAGAGTGGGGAGGAGACAGCCCGGGGTACCTTTTGTAATGTACAGGTAGAAGAAGTCGCAGTATAGAATAGTCTGGACAACGCCGGCCACCACAGCAATGAGGTCGAAGAAGCCCTCGAAGTAGAAGCGCCAGATCCAGTTGACGAGATAGAGAGCACGGTAGAGGCCCAGGAAGAACAGGTAGTGGGTGGTGATGGTCTCCGCCTCCCCTGTTTTGCTGATCATGAAGAGCTGCGGAAGGATAGCCACTGATTCCAGGTAGATGGAGAAGGTCCACAAAATCTGGAAGAGAAATCAGAGGCTTCAGTTAGCACCCAGCACCCACCATGAGCTCACAGGAAATAGTCCTGCTGTATTGTGCAGCAGCACAAAGAGTGGGGAGTCTGGGCATCAGAGCACAAAACAGAGTAGCTCACCAATGGAATAAATTGGGAAATGTAGTGACACTGAAGAGGCACAACATTCCCAGTGACAACCCAGACACCTCTGCCTCTGTGAATCTTCATTACCCATCTCTCCAACATCTCCTTCCCAGTATAATTTTCTGTGAATCTACATGTGTTTCTCCATGATAGGCTTGTCCCACTCCAAATCTAGGGTGTGGGCACAAGGGTGACAGTCAAGGCCTTCCACTGCTGCTTTTCCTTACCAGTTGGTCTCCTTCACAGACTATCTCAATATTTTCAGCATCTTTCTTAGTCTTTGGGCTTTCCTGGTATGGTTAAATCAAAGAGGTAAGTAATGGGAATTATAGTTATGCAAACACTTTGCCCAACTTGATTCATGCGGATGACAGAAAGCTTTGTCCTGTTCTGAATTCATGAGCAGAGGCTTCCCCAGGATGCTAAGGGAAGGGCGAGTACCGTGCCAACCACGTTTCCTCAACACCTGTGGTATAACAACACTGTTTAGGGGATTTGCACACAATATCAACGTGTAACACCCCGAGGTGAAGAGGAAACAAAGCTGGGTCCGAGTGCAGAGAAGACTGTGTTCTTCAAGCACTTGGATGGGCAAGACATTACGTTTGCTACCACAGAAGCCTGGTTTATTCTCTAGAGGAGAATCTGGCAATAATCTGTCAGCAGACAAATATCTGAGGGTTTAATTCCTGTTTGTAATTTATTTACACCACAGAGTGTATGCTGCACCAGAAGCTTGCCAAATCAAACACACAACCAGAACCATTCACGCTATCTGCAAACACGTCTGTTTCCCTAAATAACCTCTTCACTAACCTCCAGAGGAGAAAAATCATGATTGACTAGAAAGGAGAGGCCTCCCACAGGAACCACCAGAAACTCCACTCGGAAGGTATCATGATTTCCGTCGTAGGTCGCCTTAAATTTCATGTAGATCAGGTACACCGTGGCATAGGAGCAGGCAATGTAGATGAGCTAAAGACAGAAGAAAAGCACAGGTCATCCATACTTTACAACAGCTCCAACTCCCTTGGCTTTCTACATCATCCATATGCTCAAAAAAGCAAGATCTTTTTTCTTAGCTTCTTTAAATACAATAAAGTTACTTCTGGGGGATATATAGTTCTACTAGTCATATAACCAATGATATTCACCGCCTCCCCCAAGCCTCCACCAAGCTGCCCCTTTGTAGTCAAGCCCTTCCCCGAGGCCTGACCTCTGGTGATAATTGATCTTTTCTTTTTTTTTTCCTTTTTGGATCCCTAATGTATTCTTGGTCCCTGCAGTTTTTGCCTTTTCCAGAATACCAAATAAATGGACTCAAATATAGTACGTTCCCCTAAGACTGGCTTCTTTCAAGTACCATAATGCATTCTCGATCCAACCATATTGTTGCCTATATTAACAACTGGTTCCTTTTTACTGCCAAGGAGCAGTTCACTGTGGGTGAACCATTGTGTTCATCCACACACTGGCTTCAGGACAGGTGGGTTGTTGCCATCTTGGGAGACAGCAGGTAAAGCTGCTATGGACATTTATGTACAGGCATTTGTATGAACCAAACTTTTCATTTCTCTTGGGTAAATACCTGGGAACAGGACGGCTGGATCATATGACAACAGTATACCTTTAACTTTGTAAGAAAGTGCCAAAGAACGTATTTTTAATCTCACTTTAAACTATTAGATAGCAGCTTAGGAAAAAAAAAGAACACCAAGTCCAGCACAGTTCAAACCCAGTGCACCTCCCTCCAGGATGAGGCTATTTCTTAGCTAGTGCTTTTCTTTTCTCTTTTCTTTTCTTTGACAGAGAGAGACACAGGAAGAGAGGCAACAGCAGGGGGAGTGGGAGAGGGAGAAGCAGGATTCTTGCTGAGCAGGGAGCCCCATGCAGGGCTCGATCCCAGGACCCTGGGATCATGACCTGAGCTGAAGGCAGATATTTAACGACTGAGCCACCCAGGCGCCTCTTTCCTTTTCTTTTAAGATTTATTTATTTGAGAGAGAAAGGGAGAGAAAGAGTGACGGGAGGGGCAGAAAGGGAGAATCTCAAGCAGATTTCTCATCAAGCGGGGAGTAAATGCCACAACACATGAAATCATGACCTGAACTGAAACCAATAGCTGGAGGCTTAACAGAGTTTCTCAGACGCCCCTAGCTAGTGCTCTTCTAAAGAGAAGATACAATGTAGCTCACATTTAACTTTATAGTGATAATTTTTACTTACATTGTGTTACTTTAACACAGAACATTCAGATCATTCTATGAAATTTTGTCTGGTAGCATACCAAAAGCTAAACCGAAAGTAAGGGATGTCTTGTCAAACATTGCCGCCTACAAGGGAGTTCACACAGCAGTGCAAGCTGTTCAAAGGCTTATAGTCAAGTTATGCTCTTTCACATTCAAGAGGTCAAACACCATATGGTCATGCGACCCACAAGAAAAGTCTGTTATTCTGAAATTACAGCAATTTTCAGAATACAGAGTTTTAGGCCCAAGAACCAAAGGGCAGTTTTAGCTTCTGAATGGAAACAAGCAGGATATCAGTCGGACTATCAGTACTACTCCTTAGGAAAACCATCTTTTGTAGCTTAATTAGGAAAACATCTGGGCAAATGACTTACTAGGAAAATGACAGCAGTCATCAAGCCCTCATATGCTTAAAAATAAAGACTCTAG
>PITA01004442.1:100195-124011 GCA_004023965.1 Spilogale gracilis
TTTATTTGACAGATAGAAACACAGCCAGAGAAGGAACACAAACGGGGAGTGAGAGAGGGAGAAGCAGGCCTCCCGCTGAGCAGGGAGCCCGATGTGGGGCTCGATCCCCGGTCTCCAGGATCATGACCTGAGCCGAAGGCAGTCACCCAACCAACTAAGCCACCCAGGCGCCCCTCTAGCTCCTTCTTGTTAATAGTGAGATAGCGTTCTGTAGTGTAACCATACCACATTTGTGCAACTACTTTATTAAGGGACATTTGGGTTGTTTACAATTTTGTTTTTATGAATACTACACAAACATCTTTTTATTTATAAACACTGTTTTATAGTTTTTTAGGTACCAGGAACATCTTTATACCTATAGATAGTTTATTTACATATATGGCAATTTCTGTAGTTCAGATTCTTATCCATTGCTGGGATAAAATATATGAACAGCAACTTTAAGTTCTGATAAGCAGATTCTCCCCAGAAAGGCTGAGCCAATTTTCATCTTCACTAACACCAAATGAGAATGGCCTTTCATACTCTTGCCTCTATTACATGTTGTAAACCTCTTATTTTTCTCACCCAGTGAGGAAACAATGGTATGCATTGCTGTTTTACCAGGAACCAGAGTTTCAAACTATTAGTGAGCCTGGGCATTCTTTCACACTTAATGGGCCTTCTGGGGCGCCTGGGTGGCTCAGTTGGTTGGGCGACTGCCTTCAGCTCAGGTCATGATCCCGGAGACCCGGGATCGAGTCCCACATCGGGCTCCCTGCTCGGCGGGAAGCCTGCTTCTCCCTCTCTCACTCCCCCTGCTTGTGTTCCCCCTCTGGCTGTGTTTCTCTCTGTCAAATAAATAAAATCTTAAAAAAAAAAAAAAATGGGCCTCTGTTATTCTTTGAACTGCCTAACTTTGCCCATTTTTCTAATCCTTTTTTTTTTTTTAGGAGTATTTTTTTTAAAAAAGATTTTATTTATTTGATAGAGAGAAACAGCCAGGGAGGGAACATAAGCAGGGGGAGTGAGAGAGGGAGAAGCAGGCCTCCCGCCAAGCAGAGAGCCTGATGTGGGGCTCTATCCCGGGTCTCCAGGATCACAACCTGAGCCGAAGGCAGTCGCTTAACCAACTGAGTCACCCAGGCGCCCCTGTAGGAGTATTTTATTATGTATGTGATACGTACGTATATGATATATTACAGATTATTTCTCTTAGTTTATTGTCTTTTAACTTTGATGATATTCTTTTTTTTTTTTTTAAAGATTTTTTTTTTTTATTTATTTGACAGAGAGAAACACAGCGAGAGAGGGAACACAAGCAGGGGGAGTGAGAGAGGTAGAAGCAGGCTTCCCGCCGAGCAGGGAGCCCGATGTGGGGCTCGACCCCGGGTCTCCGGGATCATGACCTGAGCTGAAGGCAGTTGCTTAACCAACTGAGCCACCCAGGCACCCCTTTGATGATATTCTGAATGAGTAAGTTAATTTGGGGAGATGAATCATCTTGCCTCCTCGCCAGCCTATCTGGTCCTATTCAGAACCACAGTTATGAAGATATATTCAGGTCATCTTCTATGTCCATTGACAAAAGTCAAGACTTTTCTTCACAGAGGTCTTATACACACCTTGCTAGAAAGTCATGGGATCTTCCCTGGGGTCCTTCTAGCTAGTTCACATCCACAGGATTTACTGCCTACATTTAATACCCTTTATTTTATTTTATTTTTTTTAAAGATTTTATTTATTTGACAGAGAGAAACACAGCCAGAGAGGGAACACAAGCAGGGGGAGTGAGAGAGGGAGAAGCAGGCTTCCCACGGAGCAGGGAGCCCGATGTGGGACTCGATCCTGGGTCTCCGGGATCATGACCTGAGCCGAAGGCAGTCGCTCAACCAACTGAGCCACCCAGGCGCCCCAATACCCTTTATTTTTATCATTTTATATGTCTTATTATTTCAAGTAAATTGCAACTTTCTTCAAAGCAGAGACTTTAATAGCTACAAGGTGCAGCTTTAAATTGTGCCCCCATGCTTTGCACACAATGGGTGGTCAATAAGTGTTTGAGAGCAATGATTAGTCAACAGACTGGCACTCAGAAGAACAAAGGTGACAGCTGCTACAAAGAGGGAGCTAGGAATGTGATACAATAGCTTCCTGAAGTACTCAATGACCTCAATAAAAGATGAGATTTTGTATTCAAAATTAAAAGCTGTCCAATTATAAGAAATGGCAGGGGACACTGGATGTTCCACAGACATGTTTGGAAAGATAAAAAGTCTACAGGAAAACCAACATAACAACAGCTAACAACAATCAAAGCAAAGGAGGTGAGAGACTAGGAGAAAGCGGCTGGGAGTCATGGATCTCAAAAGGACTCCACTAGTAATTTAAGCACAATAGATACAGCACTATTAATAACTATCAGCCAGCCTACAGAAAAATGTTGCTAGAAGTTCTTCATCTGCAAACCAAGGTTTATTCTCCCAAGGCTATCGGGGTAGTGTTTAGGACAATGATAAAGTGACAACTTGAGGGTATTGTAGATCTAGCTGCAGCAATGACAGTTCAGGCACCTGAGAAAGTCACACTTCATCTAGGCACCCCTTTATAATGATAATAGCAGACAAAGACACAGAGCTAAACTAAGATCAGCTCTCCAGTCCTCACGTTAAAACAGGCCCTTTAAGGTGGCCATTCTCAAATTAGATGGTCAGGAAAACAGAATCCCCAGCTTCCTAATTAAACTGTTTTATCCCTTACCCTAACAGAGAAAAGCCCCATGGTGTGCTGCAGGCATATTCAAAACAGGTGCCCAAATCCCAAAATAAACCCAATACCAGCATTGTCAAAGTGAGCAATACAACTAGACATATAAGTCTCTTATTCCAGTTATTTGAGAAACTCCTATCAAATTCTCACTCTTTCAAAAGTCTCTAAATAACTTTCATAATTTAGAATGGAAGAACAAGGCAACCAATCAAAATTAGCATTTAATTCTGAATAAATGATCTCAGTGATTTTGAGTTTTAAAAGGCCAGGATATCTCATGTATAAAAACTAAAATGATCCTAATTCTGACAAAGAGAATACTTTAATAATGCTCTATAACTATAGGTTAACTGTAGGAATACTGGACACACACACACACACACACACACAACTTACCTACTTATCTTCCTTATTATTTTCACTGAAGTATTTTCTATTTTCCTAAATGTTCCTAACTCTCCCAGATGAAGATAGTGAATATTAAAAAAACAAACAAAATAGCAAACTCTCTTTGTCCGTATTACTCAAGGTTCCCTTAAGAATTTTATGCGTGGAGGTACACTAGCTTCTCCTCAACATCTTGTTAAGATATGTGTTTAAGAGAGAGCATGCTTCAATACTTAAGACTTGACAGGGAACGGGATTCTGAGAAATACAAAGGAAAATGAAGAGATTCTACAAAAATTTTGGACTAAAAATCAAGATACAAGTAACATTTTCTGAGTGAGGGTGGGTAAAATGGGTAAAAGAGGTACACACTTCCACTTATAAAATAAATAAGTCCTGGGATGTCATGTACAGCCTGATGACTATAGTCAGTAACACCATATTGTATACTTGAAAGTTTGTAAGAGAATGTATCTTTAAAGTTCTCATCAGGAGAAAAAGATGGTTAACTAGGTGTGCTGATGGATGTTAACGAAACTTATGGTGGTGATTATTTCATATAATATGCATATATCAATCATTATGTTGCACACCTAAAATGAATACAATGTTATGTATCAATTATATCTCTATAATGTGTGTGTGTGGGGTGGGCATATTTCCCAAGTGCAATGAAAAAGATGACCTAAACTACTGGTCTGGCATCAGAGTTTGAACTAAAATTACTTAGGCCGGGGCGCCTGGGTGGCTCAGCTGGTTAAGTGACTGCCTTCAGCTCAGGTTGTGATCCAGGAGACCCGGCATCGAGCCCCCATCGAGCCCCACATCGGGCTGCCTGCTTGGCGGGAAGCCTGCTTCTCCTTCTCTCACTCCCCCTGCTTGTGTTCCCTCTCTCGCTGTGTTTCTCTCTGTCAAATAAATAAATAAAATCTTTAAAAATAATAATAATAAAATAAAATAAAATTACTTAGGCCAAAATAGACAGATACTGATTCAAAATCCTTAACTGTGATTAGACTGCTTGTGTTTCAGTCCTGGCTCACCACTAATTTCCTCCTCACCTCCCTTCAGGCTCAGTTACTCCTCCATAGAATGGGGACAACAGCACCTAGCTCTTAAGATCATTTTAAAGATTAGGTGGAAAAAGCTATGTAAAGTGTTTAGTGCACTACCTAACACACAGCAAATGCTTAATTGTCAGCTGTCACAATTGCTGCAATTACTCTGCTATAACTGGAAATCTTACAACTGAATCTCTCAGAATAAATACAAAATGAGAGATCACCTCCAAGCCAGTCAGTCAACACGGGTTTCAGTACATGGACTTTGGAACATCCATTTTGACTGCTCAAAGGTCTCTTGTTTTTGCTTACTTCCTGGGTCTCAGGTATGTTCTGGTGAGATAGGTGAGTCCTGAAGACAGCTGTCAGTGATGTGGGATGTTATTCTAGATGTGGAAATCTTTAGAAACTGATCAGGGAAATGGGATCTTTGCCACCCAGATCTATCTTTTACTGTCTCTGCAAAAATTAAGCTCTTGAATTCAAAAGTTATTTCACTGAGGCCATGGCATCAAAAAAGAAGTTTAAAGAAGAAACTGCATTTCAAGAAATCATTTAAGAAATTGCCCCTCTGAAGCTTTTAGGGTTAATAAAATGTAAAACTTCACAGCTATTACCTGGGAAAGATTTGTCCCACTGCCTCCCACCAATGCATGCATGCATGAAATGTGTACTCCAGAGGAGGGAGTCGCCAACTCACTGGTGACGTGGAGTGAGGAATTACAGGAGACCACATGAGACCTCGGCAGTACCCAGCGCCGCAGGTTTAAGAGAACCCGTTATTAGACAGACGCACGTAAGAGTTCGACAAACTAGTTTGTTTCTCAAAGCATCACTGACAGTCCCCAAGAAATTCACTCCTCCTCCACACACCCCCTCCCGCGCCGGGCGTGATACTGGAACTCCAGAGCTGTGAAGCCCACAGAACTCTAGGGTCAGACCTAACGCGACACCCTAATCTAAAGGCCAGTTCTCCAAAGGGCAGGGTAGGGAGCGGGATGACCTCCCCGCGCCGGTTCCTCCTTCCCGGCTGGCCTGGCTGCCACGTCAGGCCGAGCGGGCCGCTGTCCTGCCCATCCTCCTCCCTCCCTTCCCATTGATTCGCGGGTTGCCGGCACCTCGCGACCAGCCGACCCGCCACCCAGGCGCCCAGGCGCGCAGAGCTGCGCCCATCCGAGCCGAGGGCCTGGGAGCTAGCCTGCCGACTCCCCAGACCCCTGCCCCTTGCCCCATCAAAACTTTTCAGACAGAATGGGGCCCCGCGCAGTCTGGCTGGAGCCTTCTCCGCCCCCACAGCTCAAGTTCGGGAGCCCACCCAGCGCCAAGCGGGACGCTGCGCCGCGACACCCCGCCGGGCCTGCGCGACCACCCCGAGGGGCCGCAGGGTTCCCCCCGCCTCCACGCCATGGCCGATCCCCCGCCGGGCCAGCCGAGGGGGTGTGTCGGGCGCCGCAGGCCCGCGGGCTGCGGAGCGGCCGAGGTCGGCGGCTCCTCGGGGCGACCCGGCCTGGCGCCCGAGCCTCTCAGGGACCTGGCCCGCCGCTCACCCGCGCAGGAGCGCGTCTTCCAAATCTTCAGCAGCAGGATGACGATGGCCGCCAGGTGGGACAGGTCTCCCGTCAGCCGGAAGATGTTCATGGCGGCGGCGGTCGGCGAGGCGGCCCGGGGCTCGGCAGCTCAGGCGGCAGCGACAGCAGCGGCGGCCCCTGAGAGGAAGCGGCGAAGATGGCGAGAGCGGGCGCGACGTGGCCGGGGACGTGGCCGAACTGCCGGCGCGCGCGGGGCACTCTGGGAGATGGGAGGCCGCTGCCAGGCCCCGCCCAGGTCCCTCCCCTTAAAGGGGACGCGCCCAGCGCAGGCCCGCTCCGTAGTGTCCTCTCTGGGGTTAGCTCTGCAGGACCCCGACACCTCGCCAACTTCCCCGTGCTGGTTTCCGGCTTCCCCTCCGGTGCCAGCGAGTTCCTTTAATTTTTGAAATGACACTCCCTAGTGAGGGATTCCCTCCGGCCCCCCCACCCCCGTTCTTAAGAGCGCTGCAGGCTTACTGTATGAAAAAGTCTAAGAGGAAAATAAACATTAATCCATGGCCGGTTCGCTCAAGATGAGGTCGCTCTTGGGGGGTGCACGGGAGGATACGGCTTCTGCGGGGGGGTTGGGGGTTGAAGTGGGGCTGAAGATTTTACTGTTCTGGGGACTCTCTTTGAGAAAGGGAGTGCAAAATTTGGTGGAAAAGTGAACATTTCTGTAGGATGAGAAAATAAATCACAAGAAATGACGAACAGAACAAAGCTTGTCAGCTTCCGCTGTATAACCCAGTGCAAATTGGAAACGTGGGTTCCCGGGTTCAAAAGCTTGTTAAAAGTGTCAACATACAAAGCTTTCCCTTCTTTGCATTCTGTCTCGGTATGTTTTCTGTTTGCTATTTAGTGCTCTGAATGAGAAAAAGTCTTAAATTATGATCAAGAGCTTCACAGATTGTCTTGTATTGGGCCTTGTCAGTTTCAAAAGCAAACACCAGAAAGCTTAAGCCCAGTGCTTAATCGCTGAAAGAACACAGTTCATATTTCAGGGCTTGTTCTAGAGCTGGTCAGGAGAGATGGACGAAGGCCAGACCCAGGAGGGGAGAGATGGATGAAGGCCAGACCCAGGAGGATGGGAAGGATGAAGAGGGGGTCCCCCAGGCACAGGGCAGGCCAGGGAGCACACCTTTGGTCATGGGGGTACTGGATGAGCTAGTGCCATCACCCTTGTGGGCCAAGGTCAGCTCTAGATTCCAGGGGAGTGTGCATGTTGGCCTGATGGCTGGTGGCTGATTTCCTCCTCTGCCCCCTGGTATTCCTGGGGCGGGGAGGTATAACTAGGCAGCTCTCCTTTCCATGCTGTACCCATAGGCAGAGGGCAACCCTCAAGGGCATTGGAACCTCAGTGCCAGGACACATGAGGTGCCTGGATCAGGGGAGGGTGAGAGGCTAGCCCCTGCCAAGTTGGCCCCTAAATGGTGGGATAGCCACCTGCCAATGTCCTCCTTAGAGTGGCCACAGGGTACGAGAGTTCAACCAGACTCACTCCAACCCGGGCCAGACCCACCACACACCTGCATGCGGGCCCCTACCTAAGTGGAGGGTGACGTGGTCATTGCCAGGAGCAGAGAGGGGGAGTCTGGGTGCCAGGCTATAGGGCAGCAGGCACAGCCTAGAACCCATCCTGAGAAGGAAGGGAGGTGGCAAGAGTAGAACCATGCAGGAACCAAGACTCGAAGTCCCTGCTGTATGTCCCATTGTCTTATTGGACCTCACCTGCAAAATACAAATTCAAAGATAGAATTATTAAGAATCTGAAAATAGGGGAGCCTGGGTGGCTCAGTTGGTTGGGCGACTGCCTTCAGCTCAGGTCATGATCCTGGAGACCCGAGATCAAGCCCCACATCGGGCTCCCTGCTCTGCAGGAAGCCTGCTTCCCCCCTCTCTCACTCCCCTCTCTTGCGCTAGTGTTCCTTCTCTCGCTGTGTTTCTCTCTGTCAAATAAATAAATAAATAAATAAAATCTTTAAAAAGAAAAAAAAAAGAATCTGAAAACGGTGACCACAGAGCATTAAACCTTAATTGTGGGGCCCTTCTGCCTCTGTGAAACTGCATTGGTTGCTCACTCATGAACTCAGCCCTGCTGACAGAGACAGCAACAGCACAAAATCCTGATAATATCACAATATTTTTAATTAGCGACCTTGTACTACAATTCTGTAATACCCTTTTACCTCTTTTTTTCCAGTGTCTACACTTTGGACACCTCTTCCTATGCTAATGATTTTTATGTGTGTATGTGTGTTGGAATTAAAACTTTAATAGCACAGAATATTGTCATTTTCTTCTATTTTTGTATTAAGATATAATTGACATATAAATTATATTGATTTCAGGTATGGAACATAAAGACTCAACATTTGTATATATTATGAAATAATCACTACAATAAGTTTGGGTAACATCCGTCACCATACAGTTTTACAATTCTTTTTCTTGTCATGAGAACTTTGAAGACCTACTCACTTAGAAACTTTGAAAAATACAATATAGTATTTTTAATGATAGTTACTGGGCTTTAAATATCGTTCCCAGGACTCATTTATTTTGTAATTGGAAATTTGTACCTTTTGTTTTTTTTATTTTATTTTTATTTTTTTTTATTTTAAAGATTTTATTTATTTGACAGAGAGAAAAAAAGCCAGAGAGGGAACACAAGCAGGGGGAGTGAGAGGGAGAAGCAGGCTTCTCGCCGATCAGGGAGCCCAATGTGGGGCTCGATCCCAGGTCTCCAGGATCATGTCCTGAGCCAAAGGCAGTCGCTTAACCAACGGAGCCACCCAGGCATCCCGGAAATTTGTACCTTTTGATCCTCTTCACCCATTTCTCCCTCTCCAATCCAGACAATAATTTTTTTTTTAAGATTTTATTTATTTGACAGAGAGAAATACAGCCAGAGAGGGAACACAAACAGGGGGAGTAAGAGAGGGAAAAGCAGCAGGCTTCCCGCCAAGCAGGGAGCCCGATGTGGGACTCGATCCGGGGTCTCCGGGATCATGACCTGAGCCGAAGGCAGTCGCCCAACCAACTGAGCCACCCAGGCATCCCCAGACAATAATTTTTGAAATATTTTCTGTAGAGAAAATAGAAAATTATCTTTTCTCCAGCATGATTGATTGAAAAAATACTTGTCAATCAAAAATAGTTCAAATGATAGTTTAAAAATGTTTCTTTCATCTTTCCAAATTGGGCAATTTGGGGAAGGACGGGATTGGCTGGTAGTATATAGCAGCCAACATCTCATACACCAACATACTCAACATCTACAGACAGACAAGGAAGAGGTGAGAACAAGTGTAACAGTACCTTGAAAGGCAGGCTGGAAAGCCAACAGAGACAATGGCTGTGTGCAGGGGAGCCCCCTGCCCCCTGCAGTGGGAGGGGCATAGTTGGGACTCAAGCCCAAACCATCATAGTCCCAGGGCTGAACTTGAAAGAAACTTAGTGAACTTGCCTAACCAAAATGAGTCTGTTATGTCAAGGGTAGGGCCTTGCTTGAAAAAAACCCTGGAATCCAGATACATAGATTGGAAGTGTTTGGGCGGAGGCCCCAACCATCTGTAGCTCCATGGGTTACCCTAAAACTTTTGAGCCTGCAGCAATGACCCACTCCCCAGCCTCCTCCAAGACCTAGCACTGCCCGGAGCTGGAAGGGTCATGCAAAGGCCTCTCCACACCAGGCAACACATGCTCTTCTTAGGACCAGCCCTGACATGTTTGTGTCACAGCCTTGTCCCTACACCAAGGGAATCGGTGCAGGTGTTCCTAGAAGCCATTCTCCCTGGGGCACAGCTAGCACTCACCTAACTACATGGAGAAGATTGCGGGCCCCATACACACGTCCCACTGAACTTCAAGCAAACATACACCCAACGCAACTGCTTCCCTTAAGCCAGACCCCAGAGTGTCTGTGGCCTCTAAACACTTAGAATATGAGGGAAGGAGAGGTCGAGTAGAGAGAGCAAGTTCAAATATTTCACTTTTGCAACATTTGCAAAAGCTTATGACCCTGTGAATGCAGTGTTAGAAGCGCCCCTGGCAGGGTCTTGGAAGCAGCCTGGGTAAGTGAGGGCCTCAGGGCATCAGCTTCACTCATTCCACGGTAAACAGATTGCCAGGGGATTATTTGTCCTGGGTTGTTTTTGTTCATTTGTTTGTTTGTTTTTATAATATATGTACCACATAAAACGTAAAATTGCATCTTGGTTGTAGTTGTTTAAAACAGTATAGTCAATCTTTCCTATCATTAATTCTTTCTGAACAACACTGTTCCATGGAACTTAAGCTTTTATTATATCCCCCCTTTTTTCTTTTTTTAAGATTTTATTTATTTGACAGGGAGAAACACAGGCAGAGAGGGAACACAAACAGGGGAGTGAGAGAGGGAGAAGCAGGCTTCCCGCCGAGCAGGGAGCCCGATGTGAGACTCCATCCCCGGTCTCCAGGATCATGACCTGAGTCGAAGGCAGTCGTTTAACCAACTGAGCCACCCAGGCGCCCCTATATCCCTTCTTTAATAGAAAGGAATACATGCTCATTATGGGAAGTTGGAAAATAGAAAAAGGTAAAAGTAACAGGGGAAAGAGTCACCTGTAAGTCCACAACTTAGAGATAATTGTAGTTAATGGAGACCTTGTCGGCTCCAGGGCAGAAGCTCAGAGAAGATGAGGTGTTGGGTGGGGTTCCCCGTGTGACAACCCTCCAATTCCCAGGGAATTGCCAGGTTGCAGTCTTGCCAAATATGGGGTGGGGTTGGGGGGGAATCTAAACCATGTCTTGAATTGGGTGTTCTGCAAATATGCACTGGTTTGGGAAGACTGGGGGGAAGCAATGGGAGTCCAGCTGCAGAGAATCCTGTGAGTCCTTGAGGGAGCTCTCTTTAGGAGAAGAGCGAGGAGGAAGTCTGCTACCAGAACACCCTAACCCCGAGTTATCCCAGCAGGAAGATAGGTGGAAGACCCCGGACAGCTCTGTCACTGGCATCTGTAACTGGGGTCCTACTCATTTTGCTCTGAGGCTCTTTGATGTAGCATACCTGGGGGCTGGCGGGGTGGGTAGGGGGCAAGGCAAGTTCTTCATCTTTCTTTTCATGATAGAGTGCCGAGTGGTTTAAGTCTAGGAGTTGTGGCAGGAGTTCTCTAGAGACTCTGTCCCCCACCCCTCAGCTCCAGGTGGGAGGGAAAGGGGACTGAGTGGCAGGTACAGTGCGGGGATTTCAGCAGATGGGGTCCAGGGCTGGGCAGAGCTGCAACAGTGGCAAGATACTGAAGAGAATGACCACCCCCGCTGGCAGCTCATGAGTCCTCTTCTGCCCAGTTCTGGGATGCGCCTGGGACTCATGTTAGGTCACAGAATGAAACAGAAGGGATGCCAGCCAGACGCCCCAAGATTTATAATATGAGATAAAGTTTCAGCCTTAAGCATCATCAAAACCTTGTGCACACGTTTCAGTTTGCTACATAATGTAATGATTTATTTTTTCATGTTTTAAAAGATTTTATTTACTTATTTGACAGAGAGAAACACAGCTAGAGAGGGAGCGCAAGAAGCGGGAGTGAGAGAGGGAGAAGCAGGCTTCCCGCTGAGCAGGGAGCCCAATTCAGAGATCGATCCTGGGACTCCGGGATCATGACCTGAGCTGAAGGCAGACACTTAATGACTGAGCCACCTAGGCGCCACTAATGTAATGATTTAAAATTATACTTCATTTTCTCTTCTCATTTCTTTTTGCACGCAAGTTTGCTGTGCAAATGCAAATCTCTGTGAATGAGGTTATGTCTGAGATTTATTTCTGCCTATTACGTATCTGAGTTCATGCTGTCTTCAGAAGAATGATGGATTATTTTCTATGTGTGTGCACACATATATGCCTCAACACACATACACACGCATGCATATACTTCTGAAAAATATGAAGTTATTTGGAGACAAGAACTTTCTGCAGTTTTGTTTACCAGTGAGGATCAAATTGATTGCTGGGAGCCTGGGTGGTTCAGTTGGTTAAGCACCTGCCTTCAGCTCAGGTCATGATCCTGGAGTCCTGGGATGGAGTCCTGCATTGGGCTCCCTGTTCAGTGAGGAGTCCGGTTCTCTGCCCTCCCCTGGCTCATGCTCTCTCTTTTTCAAATAAATAAATGCTTTAAAAAAAACAAACTAATGATGGCTTGAAAACCCTTTGCCAATCTGATGATAATTTCTCATGGATTAGATTAAATGGTTGAGAACACATAAAAATGGCAAAACAGATTGACTGGCATATACCTTGCTCTTCTTTCTTTTCTCTGCAGACTGGTCTATGCTTCTCTAGCCCACCTGGCAAGTTTATGCCTCTTCTGTTCCTGAGAGCAGTCATAATGAGCCTGAAATCTCTAGGTATTTATTTCAGATCTTCTTGGGAGGGGTTCAGACTGGCTTAGCTTACGCCAGGAGTCCACTCCAAGTCCAACACACTGGCCAAGTGGGCAAAGACATACTGTGGAAAATGGTGGCCAAGGGCCCATTGGGAGGAGGGGCATTGGGTAGGGTCTGCACAGATAACCAAGAGAGCTGCCCAGCCACCCCATGGGTGAACGGCAGGCTCTTTGGCTCCGGTGAAAATTCCATTCCAGGCGTCTTCTGGCTTCTGAAGTCAAGCTGGAACGAATGGTCACCTTCAGTCCAGTCTAAAGCTTGATCTGATTCATTTCAGGCCCTGAGATTCACCTTTTCGAGGATGACCAATGGTATGACCTCAATTTTTTAAAGTTTTTTTTTTTTAAAGATTTTTATTATTTATTTGACAGAGAGAAACACAGCCAGGGAGGGAACACAAGCATGGGGAGTGAGAGAGGGAGAAGCAGGCTTCCCGCTGAGCCAGGAGCCCGATGTGGGACTCGATCCCAGGTCTCCAGGATCATGACCTGAGCAGAAGGCAGTGTCTTAACCAACTGAGCCACCCAGGCGCCCCTCTTTTTTTTTTTTTTTTTTTTTTTTTAAGATTTTTAATTATTTGACAGAGAAACACAGCCAGAGAGGGAACACAAGCAGGGGGAGTGAGAGAGGGAGAAGCAGGCTTCCCGCCGAGCAGGGAGCCCAATGTGGGACTCGATCCGAGGTCTCTGGGATCATGACCTGAGCCGAAGGCAGTCGCTTAACCAACTGAGCCACCCAGGCGCCCCATATTTTTAAAGATTGTATTTATTTGGCAGAGACAGACACAGCGAGAGGGAACAAAGTGGGGGGAGTGGGAGAGGGAGAAGCAAGCTCCCTGTGGAGCAGGAAGCCCAATGCGGGACTCCATCTCAGGAGTCTGGGATCATCACCTGAGTTGAAGGCAGATGCTTAGACTCAGCCACCCAGGTGCTCTGTCCTCCATATTTTAATCACTGTGTTCCATTCCAATATATGACTGTCATGTATCCTTTCACAAATCCTTTGTTTTTGGATATTCTTGCTGCTTCAGATCAACTCCACAAAGAGACAGCTCTGTCGCTCGATGTCTATTTGCATTCCTGTTTCTGTGGGGTGGGTTTCCTAGTGACGGCTTTTGCCCATTTCACCAGACTGGGGGATATGATGACGCGCTGGGGCTCAAATGGCAATGCTTCTAAGATTTCTCTGGCTCATACTGGTGGGAGTTCTGATCTTTCTCCTGGATTTTCCTTCCTCAAAGAGCTTCTGGGGATTCTTTAGGGATGGGGCCATGTGCCATGCATCCGTTGTGGTGGCAGCCTGAATCTTGGCCCGGCTCCTATGCTCTGAGCTGCCGTTTCTACCCATCCTGCTTGCATTCTTGAATGAATTCCTTCCTAACACGTTTAAGCCCTGCCAACACAACTAAGCCCCCCCTCGGGGGATGTCTGCCCAGCACCCAGCAGGGAACGCAGGGCCTCTGTCCCTGTAGCTCTCACGGGGCAGGGCCCAGCTCACCTCTCGCTACTAGTGGGTCCCCACCTCCACCCTGGCAGGCTTTCCCCTTCTTCACCCTAAAGTCCTTCCTGTCCATGGATGTGCGACAAGCCGGACATCCATTTCCTACTGTGGAAACTCCCACACTGTCCCCACGTGGTCCAGGAACACACAATCACTGTGTTTATTCAATGTTGAAAACATCGAGAACCCAGTCAAATTCTCTTTAGAGAAAATAACTTCCCTTCCCTTTTAAGACACTGTTAAGGTAAAGATGTAGCTAATTTGCACAACTAAACAGACCCTTTACTTCTTGGTCTAAGGAACCAGCATTTGGTTTTGTGGTAGCTGGGGGGTTTCCCCCGCAGAACCCTGTGTGGGTCCTGTCTTCCTGCCAATGAAGGGCCCACTTGGTGAATTTCCTCAAAGGGCAACTTCAAAACAAGATAATCAGCATCCTTTCATCCAGAAACTGGAGCTGCCAGCTAGCCTCAAATACAGTTCCCTTGTTGAAATTGAGAAACGAACTTAGTCTTTTGTTACGGGGTACCCCATTATTCCCCAGGGCGGTGTCAATGTGCCATCTGGTGCGGATGCTCTATTTCAGGGGTTACACACTCACAGTTGGGCCCCATCGGGCTCAGACATGTTTTCTGTGGCACATAATGACTACTCTCCTTACAGTTTTGCACTGGCTGCCACATTTCACCAGGACGTTGTAAATAAAATATCCGGATGTCTAGCTTCCTTTGAGAAAGCCTGAAGATCAGGCATCACAAGTTGTGCCTCCCCCCAAGGGAGTCCACGGGCTGGTTCCCCCCTGTGCAGGCAGGGCACCTGCTCCCTGGAGCCCCCATGCTCTCTCCTGTCCCTCTGTGTCAACTACACTCTGTCCCTGGTCTTCTGCCGCTTTCTTGCACCTGCCCACTTCTTGTGTTTGCCTTGCTTGCTAAGGCCTCTGTGGACTTTGATTTTGCAACCCTTGTATTAGCGCTTCAGACACATGGGCCAAACTATCTCATAGTGGGGGGGGGGGTGGTCATTTTCCTAAGCAGCTTGAGAACCCCCCATCTGGATGTGATTTCGGTTTGATTTAATGGGCGATGGTTGAGCGCTCACTATGGGCAAAGGCTAGAAGCAGCCGGGCCAGTGGGAAATCAAGCTGATGATGGCGTTATTGGTGCCCCTGACACCCGGTAGCCCGAGCCTGGGTGTGTGAGAATTTGCCAAGGGAGGGCAAACAGTACCTGGTGTTGCTTCAATAAAGGTCAGTTATGATAAAAACTTCCTGTCTGGGAGAGAGCAGGTCGAGGGGGGATGATGGGAGAGAAAGCCAAATGGCCGAACGCCGAGAGGTGAGTGGATGGTGGGGACACAGAGGCAGGGAGAGTGGATCACAATTTGGAAAGACTGGCTCTGAAAGGGGCAGTGATAAGGCCCTGGGACACACATATATTTGTAAAATTGTATGGCGCAACACAAAGACATTTCCACACAGAGGATGGGCTTTTGCGTAGACAGGGCTGAGTTTTTGATCCAGAAAGTCACAAACCTCCCTGAGTTTCACTTTTTATTTGTAAAAACGAGAGGACAAAAACCCATCTCAGAGGATCACTGTGAACATGAAATGAGCTGAAATATGTAAAATGTTGGGCACTCTACCTAGTAAATATGTGTGATCAGGAAAGGTGGCATGTAATTAAGCTAGGTTATTTGGGTATATTATTGAGAAGTAAGTAAATTCCTGGGGCATAAATGCTTGCATTCACAGCTTGTCCCTTGGTGAGCAGTTGCTGGGGGGACATGGTGCATGTATGGCTCACATATAGGGCTTTGTACCAACGGAGAACTCTAGAAAACCAAACTCAGAGAGGCTGACCCATAAGCTGTTTGCACTCAGTATGGTGCCTGGCACACAGTAGGTAGTCAAAAAGTATTGGCCAATGCATTTATGAAGAGTACTCATTGAGAACGTGAAAACCCTGAACATCCATAACCATCGTGGGTGTTCTTAGCCAGCCCTTTTCATGCTGCAAGCGACAGAAACCCATTCAAACCAGAATAACCCAAAAAACTAAAGTAAATTTTAAAAATTTACAGACAGAGGCAAAATGTGTTGGCTCAGAGACTGACAAGTCCAGAAGTCTGCTTCACGCGTGGTTGGATCCAGGGACAAAGAGATATGGAATGTTCTTCCCTCCTCTTCTTCCCTGTATCGGCTTTATACCCAGGCAGGGGTTCTCCACATAGTGGTCCTGGAAGCCCCATCCAGGGTTCCACCCTCTAGATATCCAACAATTCATCTAGAAGAGAGGGAGCCTCCCTTTCCAAACAGTGCTAACTTGAATCTAACTGGACTCTTTGCCACCCAGCCAGAGTCACGGGACCATCCTTGTCCAATTAGCACTGCTCAGGGCCTGTGAGTAGGGGAGGCATAATTTTCCAGACCAAAACCAGGGTGCTTTCCCCAACAGAAGGGAGACTAATCAGTCTAGGGAGGTGCAGAGCACTGCTGTACACTAGAAGCAGTAGAGTCAGGGACCTAGGTAATGGGTGACTAGGTTAGAGAGAGGGAGAAGCATGCCACCAGGACGACACATGGAGATGGCTAACCAGAGCTGAGCTGTTAGTACCCAGGCCACTGAGGATTTCAGGAGACTGGGGATATGTATAGGGGTGTCTGGCCAAGCGGGCAGGTAGTAGACTGATTGTGAAAATGACCCTGATTCTCCACCCATCTCTGAATCCACATCCCCTGCAGGGTGACTTGGAGCCTATTAGCCCTCCCCTGGAATCTGGGCTGGGAGATTTTGCTGACGGGAGACTGGGGTGGAATGGTGGTGTGCTAGGTCTGAGGTCTGAGCTTAGACCTCAAGTGGGCTTCTGTGACTTTGGTTCTCTTGGACCCCTGCTTCCACCATGAGAACCATCCTGGTTACTTGGCTGAAGGATGAGAGGTTGCATGAAGCTGTCCCATCTGTCCTAGCCAAGGCCCCAGACTGGGAGAGAGATCTGCATGACTAGTAAATCTGGCTAGTGAGGGTGGGGAGGAGCGGAGGGAGAGAGAATCTTAAGCAGGCTCCACATCCAGCACAGAGCCTGACATGGGATTTGATCTCATGACCCCGAGATCATGACCTGAGCTGAAATCAAGAGTCAGACGCTTAACCAGACTGAGCCATCCAGGCGTCCCAGGTTTATACAGTGGCTGTGAGTGGAGAACAAGAAAAGAACATCCATGGCCTCAAAGAGCAGTTGTGGGAGACTGGCAAGAAATGAATAGGTCCCAAATACTGTCCAAGAGTAACATTAGCCATTTGACTATAAGGAGAGAAAAAAGAACCCAAGAGACAAGTTTAAAGCCCGTTGTAGCCTTCTCTAGAAGAAAGTTAAGGAAAGAGGTAACGGGAATCTACCTGAGACCAGAAACTGCCAACGGGAGCATGGAAAGAATGGAGGAAATTAACTCATCCTCTCCATGCACAGCACCACTGCTCCCTGTGTCCTCCAACCCCGACCTCACCAGGGCCTCCAGACACACGTGTGAAACAGCCTCTGGAACCGCAACTATATCCCACTGTGTCATCTAGCCCGATGCCTGCTCTGCTCATGTGACCCATTCCAGGGAACATCACAATGACCCAGCCAATCAGCCCCCAAGTCCTGCCCACTCAGCACTTGAACATCTTTCCGGTCTCTCTGTCCTCTCTCCCGCTTTCTTCCAAGCAGCCCCAGGAGGCTGGGGCTGGATGAGGGACCTCAAGGTCAATTGTGCCCACTGGCATGGCATGTTCAAGGGCATTTTTCACCCTCTCCACTCAAGGCTCCAGAGTGCGTGTTCTGCAAGGGTGTCCCTCCAGCCCACTGGAAGCAGGCGCCCAAAGGAGATTCCGATATCCTTGCTTAGGGCAGTGTGCCCTCTGGGCAAGTTCGGATGAGCAGATGGCAGAAACCACCCCAGGGTGGCGGCTGCCCCACAGTCCACTCGTGGGTCTGCAGCATCCCTCCCTGGGACCAGACCAGAGCCCTGAGGCTGTGCACAGCCAGCACCTGATCCAAGGTTCACAGTGAGGCGGGGCAAAGCCAGGCCTCCCAGTGTGAGCACACCTGTGGACAGCCATGGTTCACACTCCCTGGGGATTTGGCTCCTCCTCTCGGCCCCGAAAACCAGGTGTTCCACTGGAGCCACGGTCAGGGCCAAGGCTGCCAGGAGGGAACCCGGAGGATCCTGCACCTTCCCAGTGCCCACAGCCTGACAGCTGAGGTAGCTGGAGCCACGGGGAGGCTGGGCCCCATCTCCCACACCCAGGCCGCTCTGGGCTGCTCCAGGCCACTGGGATGGGGCTCAGCTACGACGGGCTCCACAGGTTACCAGGCCAGGGGTGAAACCATCCCTGAGCTGCGCGGGCCATCCCCAGCCTCCAGGTCACTGAGTGCTCGCTGGGGAGGAAGGGGATGTGGGGAGGGGTTGGCAGTGGTCCCAGGAGCCCCTGACCCCCGCCTTGCCTCATCTCCTCCCCCGTGAACCCCAGAGAGCCAGGGGAGAGACCTGTCGGCTCCATGTGGGTCACATCACACTTGCTGGAGGCTGTTTCCCGATCTGGGCTTCGTGGAGGCCCCCGCATTTGACCTCTAGTGAAACTTCTAAGAGGCCCCTTAGGCCTCCCATCATGGCTTACCTCGAACTTGCTCATGAACTCTGCAAAGATGCCGAAGAAGGCCTCAGAGGTGGTGGCTTTGGAGTCTTCGCCGAAGAAAGCCAGCGCCCTGCCCAGTTCCTCCATGGCCTCGCGCTGCAGCCCGTCCAGGGCTCGAAGCACCGGCTGGGCTGTCTCTAGGAAGGACTGATCGGCCTCCGTTAAGGAAATTGCTAGGTGCCCTCAGATTCTCTAGCTGCTCAGCTCCCACCTGCCCCATGCCCTGTGCTTGGCCGAGAACCAGGCTCTTGTCCAGGGGCCCAGTGCCTTGGCACATGGCCCTCTTGGCTGCTCTGGAAGCCCACCACATCCAGCACGGCCCCAAGGCCGCCCACTTGCCTTCTCTTTGGGCAGTCCTCTCTGCACTCTGGGCTCTTCTCAGATGCCATGACCTTCTCCTCCTCCAACACCCACTTACAGTAGCTCCCTGGCACTCTCTCGGTTTTGAAGTTCCCTTTTTTTTCCTGTAGCATTTGTCCCTAACTGTGCTCAGTGGCGATATGTCCCCCTCCTGACTGCCTCTGACTGGCCAAGGCCTGACAGGTCCCTCACATTTTGCGACCCAAGCCTGGGCGCTACTGCCAAAGAACAGATAGGGCAAGGCAACAGCTTTTGGACAGTCAAGAAAGCTCCTCTTCAGTTACACAGACTTGGCATAAGTGCTTGTTCTCAATCACCAGGTTGGACCCTCTGCCAGGGCCCCAGGACATATCCATGGCAACCTCTGCCCAGAATCTCTGCTGGGACCTGGGGTCTGTGGTGGCCACTGGAGTGACAGCCAGCTCTACCTGGCTTTCCCAGGGTCCACCTGGTGCTGGGTCAGGCTGCTCACTGGATACCGTCATGACCACAGCAAACCTGTCCTCACTGGAGGGGGACATGCTCTGGCAAGCAGCCTGTATCTCACTGATGGTGCCATGGAGGTCAGCCAGGTCACTGGTCAGGGCCCGCTGGTTCACTGTAGGGAAGAAAATGGAGCTTCATGAGCACTGACCTCCCTGCCCGTTCATGCCCACTGCCCATCCACTCAGCCTACCTTTGGCAGCCAGGGGCACAGTGGGCAGGTCCTGAGCAAAGCCCAGGAGTTCTGGAAAGTGCTGGCTCAGTGATTTGGCAAGGATGTGCAGGAAAGTGGACTTCCCATCCACAGTCTTGGTAGAGTTCAGCTGCAAGTGATGCCCAACACATATCTGCCTCAAGGACCCCCATCGGATTCCTGATCACATGGGTCTGGGTACTCTTGGATTCCTGATCATGTGGGTCTGGGTACTCTTGGCCCCACTTCTCCTGGACTGTGGCAGCAATTCCTGGCCCTTGATACTCAGCAACTCCAAAGTTGCTAGTATTCCTCAATGTGAAGGTCTGCTGGGATGCCCACAGGCTCCCCAAGGTGTTTGGAGGTTCCCTGGCCCAGATCTTTCAGACATGCCCTCCTCCCCAGGAACCAGGCTCATAGGCAACAGCCAGAGAAGGCTACCAGGTGTCCTTCCCCTAGGAGTGTGCCCTTGTTAGCAGATATAGTCCAAGATTTTCTGACCTCTTGCACCACTCACATATCTTCCCTCTTGTGGTTTTCTGGAACCATCTCTGGCCCTTCTGTGCCTTAGATATCCTAAAACATTCATATCTACAAATGGAGTTTTTCTTCCTCTCTTTTAAAACAACAAAAGGTACCCCCGGGGAAAGGTCCCAGAAGCAGTAAGAAGGCTGGATATCCGAGCTGTCCTTTTTCAGATCCTAGATTTTTGGGGGGTAGGACATCTTCGCAGTAGTGGCAGTATTAAGGGAACAGAGCCTACCAGGTGGGATTCCCTCCTTCTTCTTGAAATCTTCCCTCCCTGCCCCCACACTCCCTTTTGCCAGATCCTCAGGCTTGGCTTGGAAAAGCCCCCCTCCCCCAACCTTTACTGCAGTTACATCCTAGCCTGCCCAGAGCCAACTTTTCCTCCTGGGGAAGGGGCCCTCTGTGGTCATGATATTCTCTCCTCTTCTCTGCCACAACTTGGGGTGGGCCGGTCCTCCCCAGCCTTGAAGGTAAAACGACCTCATGGATCACTTCTAACTGGTCCCCTCACCTCCGTCAGGAAGTTGATCTTGAAGCCTGTGGTCTTGTTGGTTTTGGGCTGTCCATCGTTGAGATAGTTGCCCATAGCCAACACAAACTGTAGGAAGAAAGATGGGCAGGTTCTGCCCAGGTCCTTAGCCCATGCCCGGGAATCACTATCAGAATAGGTCTCCAAACTGGAAGCCCCAGGGGGCAGACGCCAAGGGAGGGTGACTAGAGAGGGGGTGCGCCCTGACCTCCAGAATCTTGGCGAGCTTTCGGCTGTTCCTGAGCTCAAGGGAGGCCTGATGCAAGCACTCCAGGCTGCCCCGGATCTCCTCTGTTTTCTCCTGAAGGGTGGCTTGGAAGTGCAGGCTGCGCAAGCGGGTTTTGTATTCGGGAACCGAGAGCATCTGTCACGGAGGCAAGGCCAGGATTCAGCCGCCCCACCAGAAGACTCACCGCCCCACCGCAGCCTGGGGTGGGGGTCAGCTGGCTGCCGGCATTCCCTCAAGAAAAAATAAGCACAACCCTAACATAAGCACAAAAAATAAGCACAATCCCATCTACCTTGAGCCCCAGGTGGGAACTCGCCGTTAGAGGTGTAACACGGGGACTCAGAGGAGCCAGCGCGGTGGCGGTAGGGAAGCGGGACCCACTCAGCCCCGGTCACAACGAGAGCCCTAACGGAGGCGGCCGAGGCCGCTGAGCAGCACCCCTTGACCCCAGCGGCCGCCGCGACCGCAGCACCTGCAGGACGAACTGGTCGGGCTCGCTGAGGCGGCCGGGCGCCTCACGGAAGGCCTGGTAGCGCTGCTCCTCGTCGGCGTCGGGCGCGAAGAGCAGCAGCTGCGCCAGGTGCGCGGGCTCCAAGCGCCGGGGCTCCATGCTCATGAGCACCTGCCGCAGCTCGGCCGGGCTCAGCTTCAGGTGAGCCAGCAGGATAGCTGCGGGCAGGGCCGCGAGGGTTAGCCGGGAGCCGGGCCCGAAGGACCGGGGGCGGGGCGCAGAAGTTCCCTGGGGCGACTGGGCGGAGCCTGGGAGGGGCAGGGAACCTGGGCGGGGCAGGAGCTAGCCCAGAGATGGAGAGGGTCCTTCCCACAGCCAAATAAAAGTGAGGACAAGGTTCTGGAAGGGACAGACCTAGATACGGGCGGAGACTATGCGGGTGGAGCCGGAAACGAGGGAGGAAACCGCGACTGGGAGAGTTGGGAACGGCTGGAGGCGTGGCCAGGACCCGGGAGCCCCTTACACGTGGGGGCGGGGGCAACGAGGGGGCGGGGCCCAGGCCCACAGCTGTACCTGGGTCGGATCTACAACCCAGAGAAAGGGCCTTCACCCGGCCGGCGTCGGGGTCCCCAAGACCTAATGTGTCATCCACACACGTGGATCCAAAGCTGCCGCCTCCTGTCTCCCACAACCCCTGGGACTCCCCAACCCCTCACAGGTGTTGTAGGCCTTCTTGTGAGACAGGATCTCCACCACCTCTTTCTTCCGGAAGGGCTCAGGCCCAGGTACTGGCTCTGTTAGGGAAAACGGTTTAATGAGAGGAGGCTAGGCTGGTGGGAGGGCCCTGGAGGCGTGTGGCCACACCCAAAAGCCCAGACACCCCTTGATGTGGCCTTAAATTAATCCGCTCCAGGTGTCCCCAGTGCCTTCCTTCCTCAATCTCCAACTCAGGGACTCTCTGGCCCTTGTAACATACTCAGCATGCATGGTGCGTGCCTCTCCCCCATCCTCTTGTCCCTTGGGCCCTTGGGGTTGAGTTGCCCAAGGAAGTTGTATCAACCCTCTCTCAACCTTGCAGATGCTTTCTGGGTGGACAAAGGCCTTTCTCTTCCATCCTACCCCTGACTGAGTGGAACCCCACCCAACAACTATAGGGAGATACCCAGAGAAAGGTGGCGGGGGTGGGGGGGTTGGGGGGGGCAGAGAGACTGGAAGGCACATTTAGTTGCCTAGGTATGGATGCCTCCTGACCCCTTATTCTGGCTGTGTGAGCAAATTATCTAGCCTCTCTGTGCCTCTTCATCAAGAAGTTAGGGTGATCACAGTCCCTACCTCATAGAATGGTCACAGCATTAATTTAGAAATGGGGTTGTCGGCGTGCCTGAGTGGCTCAGTCACTAAGCATCTGCCTTTGGCTCAGGTCATGATCCTGGAGTCCCAGGATCGAGCCCCGCATCAGGCTCCCTGCTCAGCAGGAAGCCTGCTTCTCCCTCTCTCACTCCCCCTGCTTGTTTTCCCTCTCTAGCTATGTTTCTGTCAAATAAATAAATAAAATCTTAAAAAAAAAAAAAAAGAAATGGGGTTGTCTGGCATTTGGTGAGCATGCAATAAATACCAGCTACTATGACTATCTCCACTTTCAGATGAGAGAACTGAAGCTCTGAGAGGTTAAGTAACTCGGGGACATAGGAAGAAAATGGCAGTCCGGGCAGACCTCTGGGGCAGCAGGTGGGCTCACATAGATGGCCTGGTATGAGAGTTCCCCCAGGGCCCTCAGATCACTCACTAGCAGGTTTCTGGGTGCCAAAGTGGAGCTCCAAATCGAGGTACTTCACCATGTCGCTCAGCTTGTCATAGTCAGAATCTTCTCCAAGCTGCAAGGTGGTGGAGTGGGGGCTAGGGGGAGGTTCAGGGGAGGAGGAACCCTGGCAGCTGGACTGCCATTCCCTATCCCCCATCCTCTAAGAGCTGCCCTGGGAGCTACCAAAAGAGAGCCCTCATCAGGCCCTGGGAGAACCCTGAGGACCAGGAGAGACTGTAGGAAAAGCTAAGCCATCCAAGTGATGAAGCGGTGAGCCACCGCCTTGTGAAGTCACACACAGGTCGCGCACACTCTCCGTGCAGGAGGCAGCAAGTTGCACTGGAGTGAAGGGACTAAAGAGCTGAAAAAGGGTCAATCAAGGGGGCTTAAGGAGGTGGCTGAGGGGTCTGGTCTTGTCTTGAGGGCTCCTTTGCAGGGGGTGAGTGCACCGGACCTGTCCTGGACTTACGATGGTGGGGGAATGGCAGCAGGGAAATGCCAGGGGCTAGACCCTGGACAGGGTCTTGTCTTCAGTGCTGCTGCCCAGGCCAGCCTCCCCTGGTGGAAGGCACCCCCAAGCCCCAGATCACCTACCTGACCCCAGATGGTGCCTTCTGAGTTCTCCACCTGCTCCCACCGCAGGCGCTTGACACTCATGTGGCTGGTCTCACTTCGGCGGTGGCCCAGGCCCCGGGACAGCATGGGGGGTGCACAGGGCACCGGTGGGGGCAGGGGTGGCGGGGGCGGTGGAGGGATAGGGTGGCTGAGTTGGGTGAGGGGCTTGGCCAGCATCTGAGGAGGGCCGCGGGGACCATCAGGGGTGCGGGAGCTAGGCTTGGAGTCATGGAAAGGCAGGGGCGGTGGAGGTGGGGGGCTCAG
>PITA01004443.1:0-56224 GCA_004023965.1 Spilogale gracilis
TTATTTATTTATTTGAGAGAGTGAGCGACAGAGAGAGAAAGAGCACATGCTGGGGGAATAGCAGAGGGAGAGGGAGAAGTAAGGTCCTCACTGAGCAGGGAGCCCAATGCAGGGCTCTATCCCAGGACCCAGGGATCATAACCTGAGACTAAGGCAGCCACTTAAGCGACTGAGCCACCCAGGCGCCCCTATTACCCGCTTTCTTAGCTTTATTGCTTTAGCATTTGCTGAGTCCTCACCATATCATGAGGGACTAACCTCGGATCTCTGTGATGGCATTAACAGACAGAAAAAAGCACGTGCGTTCAAGCTCAGGAGGAGTCTTAAGGAGGCCAGAGAGAGGGCACCATCACCCACCCTCCACATGTCTAAGAGAGAGAGAGTATAGATATGTCTTGGAATTTCGTGAACTATCTAGAATGCCTACCTTTAAGAAGGTTCGCTGCCTCCAGAGATGACCCCTTCCGAATGTCAAGTTCTTGAAGACAGGCACACATACTGTTTGCTGCTGTCTCTTCATGCCCAGTCCAGGGTCTGGTACCCAAAACCTTTTTTGAATCAGTAGTTAAATAGGATTTGAAATCAGATCTTGACTCTAAAACACATATTGTCTCTGTTTTATCGTGACGTTCAGGATATTATCTGCTTGTGTGGCCAAGCGGGATTAATGTCAAAAAGGCAGATCCCTGGACTCCAAGCTCAATCTCTCACCTGGTCATCCTTCTAAGCACTAATGTTTGAGTTGCACCAGGTTCTCGGAGTAAAATACCATTTTTCCCTTTAAGGACACCTCAGCTTTTTATTCATTATTGAGCATACAAATTATTATACCTTTCACAGGGGACACAATGGTAAAAATGACAGAAAAGTAGGTTCCAGACTTTAAGGAGCTTACCTTCTAGCAGGTTGACTAACATGAAACTATTAATTACATAGGTGCTATGAGAGTATGAAGCAGGGGAACTCTGTCCAGCCTTCCAGAAAAAAGGCAGTAGGAGCTGAACTTTGGAAAATTAATTGACATTAACTTTTAGGCAAAGAGCAGGTAAGATGAAATTTGGACAGAGTGGTGGGGGAGACACATGTGCAAAGGTCCTGGGGTAGGAAGGCTTGTGGCTTGTTTATGGGACAGGAAGGTCACGTGACTGAAGTTTAAAGAGGGGAATTCTGCAAATGGCATGAGGTAAGGCTAGAGAGAAAGACAAAGGGGCACGTGCTCCTCTCTAAGACATCCAAAGAATGGTCTTCCATATGTGTGATTAAGATATGTATAGATACATAAAGCTACCTCTTGATTTTCAACAGGAGCCTAATAGACATATTGTGGATATACTTTTATTTATTTAAGATTGTGTGTTGGGTTTTGCTTGTTTGTTTGGGTTTTGCTACTATAAAAAAATACTGCTATGTTCTTCCTTATCCACAGTGGTACATCTTTGAGTAGCTGGCTGAATTTAACCAGAGGGCAGCAACTCGCTGGGGCAAAAAATGAGCGGCAACACAGAGATAATCAATAAATTGATGTTAGACGGGGACAGTAACTCTGAGGAGATGGAGGGCTTAGAACCACTAAGGACGTAGGAATAATGCAGAGAAGTCCTACAGATGGTATTTGCTTGTTACTTTCACAATCATATTGTCTAGCTTAGAGGGGGTTTTCAAATTAGAGCAGATCCCCGTGTCGGGCCCTGGGTAGAGCCCAGCGTTCACCCGGATAAAGCAGTACTGCACGGTGGCTGCAAAGCCCTCCTCCGATGTGCAGAGACCTGCTTAAACTCCTGACTCTGCCAGGTACCAGCTGTAGGCCTTGCAGCAGCCGATACAGGAGACCCAACAGGACCGACCACGCAGCACTGTGAGGGGTGAAGGAACCAATGCAGGTAGACCATGTAGCATCTGTTTCTTGGTGGGGAGCACCCTGTCCATTTTCGCTGTTGTCATTAGCAAAGTAAGGACAAGGCCAATGTGCAGGCATGGCTTTCTATTTAATATCTTTGATGTCCCAGACCCTGATCTCAACATTTTGCCCATGTTAACTTGTTTTAACCTCACAGCTTTCTGAGGCAGGCACTATGACAGCATTTTTATAAAGAAAGAAATGGAGGTCAATGAGATTAAATCCCCAGGAGCCCATACGTGGCAAAGCCAGATCGTGAACCCAGCAGCCTCCTAGTGCTTGTGAGCCAGGCCTATCCACAGGGCCAGAACCACAGAGCGTTACAGCGGGGAGGGGACACAGAGATAGTTTGGTAAACTCCAGTTTAGAAGAGAATATGGAGGCCTGGAGAATTAAAACGACTTGCTTCCAGATCACTCATTTAATCTGAGAAAGTCCATGAGCATTAGGAATTTATATAGTGCTTGACTATCTTGGAGCTGTATCTTGCAAATGAGCTTTCGATGCAAGACCGAAGGCATCCTGGCTCTTGGGTATAGAGTAGCCGTTTTGCAATGCTGTTTTACGATTTAAATGTTGTTAATCCCAAAGCATATGGATTTTATTTTTCTTTAAATGTTCATAAGTTTAGATATGAAGGGAACAGAGAACACTCCTGCAGTTGGAAGTTTGAGTTTCTGTTTTTTAAATCAAGACGGTTTTTTTTTTTTTTTTTTTTTAGTTTCAAATGCTAGGCAATGATGGGCAGGTTCTGCTCTGCTCTCCCTACCCACTGGGCTTGTGAATGTGACCAAGAATTGGCCTCTTCTGTTTTTGTGTGTGATCACATTGTCTGCAATCAATTCCTTTTGTTTGTGAACAGAGCAGCAGCCATCAAATAAATGTTTTCATCCCAAACTCTGATTAATCATTCCTTTTACTGCTCAGTTTATAATTACTTCTGGAAACGCCTTCAAACACACTGTTAGGTGCACTCAAAAAACAGCTTTGGATGCAGGGATGAAGTTTCTGCTATTGCACATAAAGCCATGTGTTGGAGGGTGAACAGCAAAGAAAGAAAAACTAATGGAGTTCTAATTCTGGCTTTCCCTCCAACCTGCTGGGTGACTTTAGTCAAGTCCTTAAACTCATCTGGGATTTTGGTTTCCTGACTTACGAATGTGACCCCAAGGATGACCCTATTCACATCTTCCTTTCTGTGAGTTTAAGCAGAGACCTGCTGTGAGATTTGAGATAATGAATCCAAAGTCTCTCAAAATATTTAAACATCTTGAGCATGTAACATTGTAGAACCTTCCAAACCACCATTCCTCTGTCCTTCCCTTGGCTTCAGCCTTCTCCTCCTTCAAGACACAATTTAAGTATTTAATGGAGCCTTCTACAAAGCCTCTATCCCCACACATAGTGCATCACTTAGCAACGATCTGGTCCTAGGTCTGCCGCTCTGCAAGACCAGGAACCTAGTCCTAGCCTTTATTTTATTTTGTCCTCCAAATAGTCACCAAAAGGCGAGAAATAAAAAGGTGGCTAAAACTTAGTCCCTGCCCCCAAGGAAGTCACAGCCAACTGGGACGAACAGACAAGGAAACCAACCATCACAATGAAGTATGGCAAATTCAGATCCACACAGGGCCCTTGAGAGTGGAGAGGACCTTTGCTGCAGGCTCTGAGCCACTCCTCTCGAGTGCCTGCTGGAGGGGAGTTCTAAATTTCACACATTCTCTTTCAGCAGGCTCACTAGGAGAAATTAGCATCAGATCTAGTCTCCACGACCTCCAGAAGGAAGTTTACTAACACCACCCACTAAGCCCTACTGATGGGCTCCAGGCATTTCTCTCAAATTCCGGTAATCAGATCACTTTGGCACCATTGACCACACACCCAGGTGGTGCTGCGTACATGGGCCTCGTAACAGCAACTAATGAGGCATTCCCCTTGGCTACATAAAGAGCAAAGCCAAGGTTGCCTCTGGTACCCACCGTGAGTTATAGGCCCAGCTCAGTGGAGCCACGAGTTACAGCCGTAGCTACTTTGGCCTATGTTTCTTTGCATATTCACGTCTAGAAATATTTATCTGTTACACCTGCAGCATACTTTACATCTTACAAAACACCTCCACACCCACTGTCCTGCTTGATCCTCACAACTAGTCATCACAGAGCAGGGATTATTTCCCCTATTTTATAGAAAAGAAAACTGACACTGATGACTGGGAGTAAAACCCAAGCTGGAGGACTCATAATCCAGCGCTCTAGAAACTACAGCATACTGTGGGACACTTAGATTGCCCCCTTGTTTTCATGAGTCAGTTCAAGTCTACAATAAATGTTCTCTTAGACTGGGTTAACATCAAGGTACTATTCTGGGTCTGGGAAGAGGAAAAAAAGAGCAAGACCACCCAACTTCTAGAAACACCTGTCTGGTAAGATATACATAAGAGAGGCACAATAAGCAAAATGAAACAGGTGCCAGAAAAAGACCTGAAGGGGTGTGTTTGTTTAAATAAAGTTGAGTGTAAGCAAATGGACATAAACCAAAGTAGAGCTAGAAGTCAAGGACTCAGCGAGTGCAGAGCCATGGGAGATTTCATCCCTTCAGCAGAGGCTGAGAGGCTTTGGGAAGACAAGGGCTCTAAAGCTGGCAGGTCACTGAGGCCAGTCAGCTTGTCTTCATAGCGCTAGTTAGTCTAAGACTTGACTCATGCATTCATGGTGTTCACAGTAAGCCAGAGCAGTGATTACCAAGGGAAGACCTAAAGAGCTGAGCAGTCGGTGGAGGTCCTACAAGCTTAGACGAGTAGGAGTCTTATACTCTGGTTACCAACCAGAGGAAAAGGAGTACATGGGGCTCTACTGATGTGGCTGACTTTATTAGCCAGAGAGGTTCCACCGTGGTTACATAAGAATGTTCTAGAACCCCTGAATACCCTCTTATATATCTTTTATAGTCACTTCCCCATTCACTCCGTTCACAAATACTTAGTAAGTACCCACTATATGTCAGCCACAGGGTTAAGTACTAGGGATCCAGCGATGAACAGAAAAAGACAAGCTTTGCAAGGCATATAGTCTGATGAAAGAGATAGATGTGACCTAAATAACTTCTCCCAAATCAATGGCAAAACACAATTATGATAAAATCTATAAAGGAGGGATCATGGTGCTAGAGTAAAACAGGGGTATTAGAACTAGTCATGGGATCGGGATGACATGAAGTTGTGATCTACATGTTGGGTTGGATTAAATTATATTGAGAGAAGAGAGGGGAAGGATGTGGAAGACTTAGAGGCAGAGAACATAGTATGTGAAAAGGCCCTGTGGTCAACGAGGGCAGTGAGCATTGAAGAATGTGTATGAAGGATCAGCAGCAATATGGGAGTGGAGGTTGCCAACTTCAAGGAAGGGAGGGTGGTCAGTGTGAAAAGTTTCAAGACGGTGGGCAGCATGGCAAGATTAGGCTGCATTTTGTCCCAAGACTAGACCTCACAGTGGCTAAAATCTCAAGAACAAATTGGAAAGAGGCAGGTATGGATGTGGGAGTCCAACTTGGGGTTTATTGTATAATCTGGTCAAGAGTTAATGGAACATTGGACTGGAATGGTAAAGGGAGAAAAACAAGTAAATCACTTAGATCTTTACAGTGTATTTTACTCAACAGAGCTTTGTGAGGAATCAGGATGGTTTTTATTACGTTCAGTTAGCCTCTACACAAACACACACACACACACACACACACAGTGAGTCTTTGTTTCTACATGTCTTTTCTCTGGCTGATTATAATATTTTCTCTTTATCATTGATTTTGAAAATGCCATTATGATGTGCCTTCCTGTAGTTTTCTGTTTCCTATGCTTAGTGTTTCTCGAATTTTATGTACTTCAAGTTTCTGCTAAGTGTATATACATTATGAACAATTGTGTCATTTTGATAAACTATAATAATGTAACGTCCCATTGAAGTCTATTTTGTCTGATACTAATACAGCTACTCTGGCTTTCTTTTGCTTAGAATTCGTGTGGTATATTATTTTCCATTTTTATACTCTTAACTTAGTTATGTCTCTATTTATTTATTTATTTATTTTTTTTTTTTTTAGTTATGTCTCTATTTAAACTGGATTTCTTATAAATAGTATATGGATTTATCTTGCCTTTTTTAGCCAGTCTGGAAAACACTGCTTCTCCCTCGCCAGCTTTATTGAGATCTAATTGGCATGTAACATCGTGTAAGTTTAACGTGTATAGCATGAGGGTTTCATATACATGTATACTGAAATCACTACTTGTCAACTGGTGTGACCAGCTACATTTGGTCTAATTATTGATACAGTCAGACGTAAATCTATCATCTTGCCAGCTGTTTGCTGATTTGTCTCTTCTTTATTTTCAGATTTACTTATTTGAGAGAGAGAACATATGAGAGAGAAAGAGAGAGAGAGAGAGAGAGAGAGAGAAAATGAGCGGGGGGGCGGGGAAAGGGCAGAAGGAGAGGGGAAACAGACTCCCCACTGAGCAGGGAGCCTCATGCGGGGCTCCATCCCAGGATCCCGAGATCATGACCTGAGCTAAGGCAGAGGCTTAGCCACCCAAGCGCTGCTGTCTCCTCTGTTCTCTCGAGCTTTCTCCCCTCTTTTCTTGCCTTATTTTTGATTATTTTTGTGTTCGTTTTTTTTTAAAGTATTTTATTTATTGAGAAAGAGAGTGAGTGAGAGAGAGCACGAGAGAGAAGAAGGTCAGAGGGAGAAGCAGACTCCTCGCAGAGCTGGGAGCCCAATGCAGGACTCGATCCTGGGACTCCAGGATCATGACCTGAGCTGAAGGCAGTGGTTTAACCAACTGAGCCACCCAGGCACTCCTCCTGTGCTCATTTTATCTACACTATTGACTCATTAGTTACATCTCTGCTTTAATGTCTCTTGTTAGTGGCAGTTGTATGGAGTATGTCATCTTTAACACATGAAAGTATGTTCTTTCTCCAGCTGCCTTCGAGATATTCTCTTCACCTTCAGCTTTCAGCAGTGTGAATATGCCGTGCTGAGGTGTGTTGGCAAGGGTAATTAAGCTGCTCAGGGATTTGCTGGGCTTCAGGGATCTTCGGTTTATTACATTTCATTAATTTTGGAAGAGTCTTGGCCATGAAATTTTCAAATATTTCATCTGCTTTGTTCATTTCATCTCCATCTGGGACTCTAATTTCACATCTGTCAGACTTTTGATACTGGCCCGCAATTCATGGACGTCCTGTCCTCCTCCCTCCAGTGCCCCTGCTTGGCTCTCCTCATTGTGTTTCAGTGTGGATGATTTCTAGTGTCCTAACTTTTGAGTTCACTCATTTTTTTTTTCTTCAGCTGTATCCAATCTGCTTATAAATTCTCTTTATATATATAGCTTTCAGCACTTGACTCAAAGTCCCAATCTATCCCAGCATGTTGTGCACATCCTCCAGTGGCTAATATAATTAATAAATATTAACCACAGCTATTTCAAACTGCAAGCCCGAAGGCTCCAACAACTGAATCATCTGTATTGTTTTCTCTCTTCACAGTGTCGTTTTATTTTTCCTTTTCCCACTTTTGGGAGTTTTCATAAGTTCTATTGTTTAGAAGAACAATATGGATGGAGTGAAAAAATACATGTATGTAGGAACAGGCATGCCTCTTCAGCCAGCCCATCAGTACGGGGAGTGGTTCAGTCTCACTGATCTAGGCTTGGGGGTTTTATGGCTTTGGTTACCTTTGGCACACCATCATCTCAAATGCGTCTGGCAGTGGGCTGCTGTCACCTCATGCTTCATGTGCGTTTGGAGGAGTGAGCTCTTGGCTTTCCACTGTCCCTGCAACTCTGCCCACAGAGGGCTCTGCCTCCGCGCTCCTAACCACTCCAGCTGAAGACAGCTCGTGCTTTTTACTTGGTGCTGGACCCGTCATGAGGGTGCTTGCTTCTCCCAACCCAGACTTTGTCTGAGGCAGGTCCTGTGCACCGGGGCTTGGGAATTGAGCTTTCTGGGTGCTCCCTGCCCTTCTCCTCACCATGACAGCCAGACTCTGCCTGTGTCCCTCCTGGTGGTATGGAGAGGGGCAGTGCTTGCAGCAGAGAATTTCTTGTCACCCCTTCCTCCCCCGCCATGACAGAAGATATTTGCTTCAGATCCGTGCAGAATCCTGCATCCAAGCAGGTTTTAAGTCCTTTGTTCAGTATTCTCAGGTTTCCCCTTAAAGGAAGGATCTTGAGAAGTTAGCGGCGCTTTATTTCTGTGTCCCAGCAACAATGGATTGTTACTCATCTGGACTGTCCCCAGTCTCCTGCTCTGTCCGCAGTCTTGCTTTTGAGGACACACTGGAGACCAGCAGAGAGCTTGTGAATGAATGCAGATTCCCTTGGGCCTGGGGCTCCCAGTTATTCTAAGCTGTCATAGACGTCCACACTCTGCCCTTAGCTATCTTCTTCTCCCCTTTATGTGGTGGCCTCTTCTTTAGCCCATGTTCTGCCAAAAGTGGAATTACTCATGTTTCCTCTCCTCTTGAGAGCCTGGTCATTTCTGGAATTCTGTTCACCTGAATTGTTTTGTCACCTGAATTGTTTTGTGACCTCAACTGTATTAAAGAGTTAAGAAAGATATTCAGTCTTTTCTCATTTATAGGGAGATAGCAAAGTCACCTGAGGCTCTCTGCAGCCTAAGCAGACCCAGGCCTATTGTACTCCATACTATCTCATTCTCTTCTATTTCAATTATGTTGCAATGAGGTTGGGAAAAAATATTATAACCAGTCTCTTCTATTTCATTCCACTCCATTAAAAAAAAATCAGTTACTGACCAGCAAATTAAAAATTTCAGAATCGGGGCACCTGGGTGGCTCAGTGGGTTAAGCCTCTGCCTTTGGCTCAGGTCATGATCTCAGGGTCCTGGGATCGAGGCCCACGTCGGGCTCTCTGCTCAGCAGGGAGCCTGTTTCCTCCTCTCTGCCTGCCTCTTCAAATAAATAAATTAAATATTGTTAAAAAAATTTCAGAATCCATGAATTAGCCCTGAGCTGCTCAAAACCATAAAAAATGGGTATAATGAATTGTTGATCAAGAATTCAAGTTTTCCTCTAGACCAAGGATTTATTTCAATAATGTTATCTTTATATCATTCATCTCAATGTCAACAACTCCCCTGTAGTCCCAAGAACAAAGTAGCCATTCAATTATACAAAGGAGTAAAATGCATAAGAAAATAAATTTTAGCTTGATAGAAGTAAGAATTGTATAAGCATTAAAACTATCTAAATTTTGGGAGCACTTGGGTGGCTCAGTCAGTTAAGCATCTGCCTTCGACTCAGGTCATGACCTCAGGGTCCTGGGATCAAGCCCCACATTGGGCTCCCTGCTCAGTAGAGAGCCTGCTTCTCCCTCTGCCTGCCACTCCCCAACTTGTACTCACTTGCTCCCTTGTTCTCCCTGTCAAATAAATAAGATCTTCCAAAAATTTTTTAAAATTAAAACTATCTAACATTTTAAGGCCCAACTTACCCCAGATTTACTCCATCTACACCAAATAATACTGGCACTTAAAAAAGAAAAATCAAACTCCAATGTCAAAGGACAGTGACCACCAATCACGGCTACCCAAAAAAGTTCTGAATGTGTTTTGAGAAACACATGAAATAAATGAATATTTCTCCCAAGTTTCTGTTTGGATTGGAATGATGTTCAATGGAGATTGTTTTATGGAACTGCTGTCTCTCTATTTTGCAACCTGGTCTTACAACACAAGATTTTAAGCTGAAGACTGCACTTGTCAGTCAGTATGCTTAAGTGTAAGCATACGGCTAAGAGGAAAGCACCTGGGTACAAAGAAAAATCAGGATGGGGCCTACAGGTTTGGAAATCACCTGCACATGCAGCCGGCTTACAGGCCGAGCTCCCTGAGAGAATCACTAGGAAGGTAAGCGAGCAGAAAAGCTTAAAGGGAAATTCCACGCCACTCTGTTTGGATTTGGAATTAAAACCAAAAGAGAAGCCAGAAGCAAATGGAAAGATAATGAGAGGACCAGAGAGACAAAGAAGCAAGGAAACACATGCTATCTGAGGGAAAGGTCCAGATAAACCAGCACAAGAGCTTGTGAAGTCTGATGATTTTATATATTATCTGTGGCTTTACCATTTAAACATTTTCTGACTCTACTAAAGTCACAGCCCATGGAGTGAGGCTGACAAATCTACCAGGTATCAGGGGTTATGGAAACAATCTCTGGTGTACTCTGTAGCCTAATTTACTGTCATAAACATTGTGGGAAGCAGAAATCTCTGTGGCAGCTTGGTGTGGATATTCTCACTGTCAACAGGGGAGATTCATTGCCTCCTCACAATGCTGAGACCCCAACAGCATTTACCAAGACAGATGACTTGGTGACAGACACTTCAGGCTGAAAGTTAATAGTTAGCCCAGGAAGATGAAACACGAGAACATCAGAACTGTGTCCCCGGGCCAGCGCCTCAGTTCTTGTGTCCAGGAGACTGTCTGAAATGATGGCTCCAAGAGTGAGGGCTCCCGGACCGGGAAGTCACACTGACATCACCCCCGGGGGTCAGGGAGGTACCCAGTCACCCAGGGCACCCCGAATAATAACCTCTGCTATACCTTTCATCCATGAATGAATTGAACCTCTGCAGGCCACTCGTATTCTGGCCAGTACTGTCTCCCAGGCTAATGGGTTCCAGAAGTGTGTTCCCTTCCCTCTTTAGAAATTGTACTTCCCTTTGATTTATTCCAAATTTACCACTCAAACATCAACATCGAGTATATGTGTTTGGCAAACAAACCTTGGCTTATCCTCTGCACCTCATCATACTTGATAAACTCTGATTTTATCCGCAGGCGGCCTTATCTTTCCAATGAGACAACTTCTTGTTCAAGGTTATATTCATACCGCAATCTCTTCTCCCACCACTTCCTCAATCTGTTAGACTGTGGGTCTAGATTTAGAAAAGAAGAAGGCAGATCTTAATGAGAGAAGCTAATATCCTCCTTTCAGCCACAGCTAGCCTGTCCTCCTCTATTTCTCTCCAGAACTGGCGTTGATCAACAATTGAACAGAAGGTATCTGATTACAACGATGACTTTCTCCTAAACTGAGAGGGAGTGAAACTATTACTCTTTTTTTTTTTACCTTTTTTTAAAATTAATTTTTATTTTTTCCATCTCCCTTAATCTCTGATAACATTTCAAATTAAACCAATGCCTTTTGTGTGACTTAGTACTTTTAAGAAAGTGGTGTTACTTCAGGATATTTAGGTAACAAAACCAGCAGAGCAGTTCCTCTGAAGGAGGCTCACTCATACCAAGGACCATACTCACTACCACATGGAACACGTCTGCAATCACATGTCCGGAGATTCCTTTAGAACAATTGTATAAATTCAGCTAGCAGGAAATCTCATTGCTTTTATCATCATACTTCAATTTTGACTGAGGCATAAAAAGCACTTAGATTTCCCCAGAGTTTGTTTTTGGTCTGGTTTCCAAATGAAGTGGCCTTTAAAAAAAAAAAAATCTACCTTCCAAGTAGGTTGACTTTGAGGACTAGCCCTTCTTAGTAATCTCACCACAAGCATGTCCACCAGCAACTGGCCCTGGGAAACCCAGAGTAAATCAATTCTGTGCTGCAAGGGATATAGTGACCCACAGATCTGGCCTCTTCCCTTAAAGAGCTTGTAGTCCAAGTGCAAGCAGAATGCAGGTTTAATCATGAAAAGCGATGGGTAGAGAATACGGTATGTGAAAGAAAAGTCTGGGCTAAGGCAGTCTGAGAAGCCCCAGTGGGTGACGGGGTCTTGCCCGCAGCCCAGAGAGACAGTTGAGCTAGAACTGCATGCATTCACAAGCTGAGTGTTCAGACCAATTTGGCCAGTTTGACAAAAGAAAAAAAAAAAGTGAGTGAAGTGCAAGATTCACTACTGACTTACGTTGCTTTCAAAAAGTCATTTATCTTCTTAAGCTCTCCGTTGTGATACTTACGCTTCTGGTTCAAAATGGCAGCCTCAGCACTTGCGTGCCCCCCCTTCTTCCCCCTAACTCACTGACAAGGCATGAAGCAGCAGCATACAGAGTGTACGTATGTACGTACGTATGTATCCTCTGGGATGGGTCAACTTTTAATATTCTCTTCTTCCTTAGAACAAAATTACTTTCAGTAGTAGTCATTATGTCCTTGGTGTGTCCCATAATTTAAAAATAAAAATTAATTTATAAATAAGAAATTTCCATTTGAAGACATTATTATAATTTAACGCAAGAGTTCATTCATGAGCCATGTGCCTGGCTCAGCCAGTTAAGTGTCCCACTCGATTTAGGCTCAGGTCGTGATCTCAGGGTCCCAACATGGAGACCCGTGGAGACCTCTGTGCTGGGTATGGAGCCTATTTGAGATTCCCTCCCCCTATCCCTCTGCCCCTTTACTCCTTTAAAAAAATAGAAAAAAAAAAAAGAGTTCATACAAAAGCTACTTATCATAAATATTACATCTCACACTTTGCCCTGTATATCTCTGCTTTAAATTTAAACACAAATAAAACTCAGAATGATCACATAGACTGAAACAATTAAAGTAACTCAGGTTCTAATTTATCTTCACAATACTGCACTGTTAGTGCTGATTTCCTACCTACTGCTTAAATGCAGGAACATGGAGGACCACAGGACTAGAGATGGACAAGGCACCAAAACCAAGGTTGAGTGATTCCAAAACTCTGAGTTTACTTTTGAAACAAACATGTATAACCAAGTCCCTTTGTGTTGAGATCACTCTACAATTGAGAGATTTCCAAATTAATTTCCTTGTAGAAATCAGTGTTTGTTAGAGAATAAGTATTTGAAACATAGCTATTTGAAACACACACACACACACAAATAAATATATAATTAAAATTCTACAGTAACCAAGGCAATTGTTAGAACTTAGATTTTTTTTAAAAAAGATAATTATGGGGTATCAAGAGAGCACTTTATCACTGATCTTGGTGATAATAAAAACCAGACTTCTTTCAGTTCTTTCTATTATTGCTTCTAAATTTGCTACTGGCAACGTACCTCTGTTGCCTATACCTTAAATGGACTTTTCCAAACTGCCCCCAAAACCTACTATGCCATGCAGTAAAATATAAAAAGTGAAAAATTTATAAAAAGCACTGAGAATGGAGTAATGGTCATTTCAAATAATCCTAGACAATGGGATCATCCTGCCCATTAAACTAGGCTGTAAGGGACCAAACCTCAAAGCGTGTCTACCCAGGAGGAATTCTTCACAGCAGAGTTTTTTGCAACGAGCCCGGATGGAGAGGAAGCAGAAATTGAGGTGGTAAATGAAGAGGTCTCTGTGGAATTCTGCTGAGTCAGCCTGATGGCACCACACCCTCACACCCCATCACCCTGCTCCCTTACACACAGGAACACCTGCGAAATGCTCTGAAGGAATTAAGCCATCTGCAGCGAGGAGCTTGTGCCCCGCCCCCTCCCACCATCAAGAGAGTTGGTACCCCAAATCTGACTACTTCATTTAGGCACAGAGGTGGAGGCAGGAAGCCTGGCAGTCAACACTCCCAAAAGCTGAATCACCATCTCCTTCTGGAGGGAGTCCTGAAGCAACCAAGCCAATCACAGATCTGCTTTTATTAATCAATCTAGCTATTCCTTCCTAAATATGAATTTCAGTCAAGGCTTCTGGAAAATACGCAGCAAACCAGCTGTTCAAAAGAAAGAATAGAATGGAAACAAAAACTGAGAAACAGAAGATAATCTAGAAAAGAGGAGCAAACGTCAAAAGAATTCTAATAGCCGCAGAGAGGTTTCAGAGGAGGGCATCCATAATGAAAGAACAGGGTGTTATTTTTTAAAAGATGGAGTCAAAGAACAAAACAGAGCTTGTGGCAGTAAAAACACATTATTTACTACAAGGCCTGAAAGAAGCTCAGGGAACATTTCTGACCATATATTTTTAAAAAGACAAAGAGAAAATACAAGGGAAAATTATATGTTTAATGCATAAATGTTTCATTTTTTCTTAAAGTATCTGTTATTGAACCTCTTAATAATATTGATGAATAACTTTAAGAAATAAAGGAGTACAACCTGATTCAGATATCTGTACCTTATCATAGAATCACAGGAGATTCGTGCTTAAAAAAGTGGAAATCATCTAGGTCGGTAGTTCTCAAACAGTATTCCCATAAGGACTAAGATTTAACAAAATTTTCTCAGCAGGTTTTTTGAAAAAAAAAAAAAGATTTTATTTATTTATTTATTTATTTATTTATTTATTTATTTATTTGACAGAGAGAGAAGAGGGAGAGCACACACAAGCAGAGGAAAAGGGGGAGTGGCAGACAGAGGGCGAGGGAGAAGCAGACTCACTGCTGAACAGGGAGCCCAATGCACAGCTCCATCCCACGACCCTGGGATCATGATCTGAGCCAAAGGCAGATGCTCAAGGGACTCAGCCACCCAGGTGCCCCTCTCAGTAGGTTTAAAGGGAAGCTTAGTGAATAGAGTCCCATGTCCTTAGTTAAGCAGGGTGGGCTTTTTTTTTTTTAATCTGTTTTTTGTATTGGGGCTCTATGTAAGTTTCCTTTGTAACTGAGCTACTTGCTATGGAACCAGTCTGAGACTTATAGTACTAATACGTATATGCCCCATTCAGACTATACTTTTAAAATAGGTATTCATTTATGTAAAAATACTGAGCCCTGCATGAAGGGGGCAGAAAACTAAGACAGTGAGTGGTGAGGTTCGGTCTCTCCTCTTGTCCCAGGCATCTTGATGGGGCCCAAGCTTGCAATGTAACAGAACAAAAGCTCCATGGTAAACCAGATTCTCTTTCTTTAAGAGGGTTCATCCTCCATCTGTTGTCTCTTAAGCATGCTCCTTCGGAACCTCACCCAATATCCCAAATGGCTAATTCTAAGATCACATATGGTACTCTTTCCGAGAGGAGTTCTAATAATTTAAATTTCTCCATCTTACCCTATTTCCATTGCTAGATTAGCACCTCATATAGATGGAAATACTGGGCAGCTACTCAGCTGGTCAGCCCTGCTCTCTGGCTTAGTGTGTTTAACACAAATGTTTGATAACCCCTAACCAAAATCAAACTTCTCATTTGCAACTGAGGCAATTGGGTTCTAGAAGACAAAGTGACTTTGTCAAGGTTGTACATTTCCCCATTACACTCGACCATGTTATCATGCTCCCTGAAAGCTTCACTTGCATATGTTTTTTCTTCCCAATTGGATACCGACTACCTTGGTTAAGGATCATCGCTTGAAGTCTTTTTTCTAACTCCTTCAGCACAATGTAAGACCCGTTGGCTAATCTTTCTCCAAAGAGCGTTTAAAAAGAAAATAGACATCTGTTTTCAGGTTGTATGTAACAGGATGTAACTGCCAAACACTTCTGCTGCAACAACTAGGGAAAAAATAGGAAAATATTTTAAAATCTTGTGTTTTTTTGAAGACATCAGATAACTACAGAAGCAAAAATGGCCGAATCATCTAAATTTCTGGAAAGGAAAATGTTCTTTTTAGAGGTAGCTGATAAATGTGGGCTGCTTTCTGCACTGGTGCCATTTGCCAACCATGCGTGTGGGACAAGGTGGAGGTAATTTACTGATGGGAAATACAAACCAGTGGAGTCTGGCAGTCACACCGACTAAGCTGAAGGACTGAGAACATCAGTATTTTAGACATTTCTCCTACATCATACTAGTTTCATGCTGTGCAGCCAAAAATTGTTTGTTGTCTTTCTTCTCATTTCTTCTCTTTTCTTCCTCTTCATTCTTTTTATTTTGTCTTTATGCAGCTCCCTGCATTTCCCCCCATGGGCAACCAGGTGTTAACTCCATGTCTTCACCATACATCAAGCTGCTACGCGGCAGTTAGTACGTTGCTTCCAACAGATTATTCATCATGTTCCAAGGTGAACGCATGCACCACATTTAATCCATATATTCTCCAAGTAAAGCAGTAATGCACAATCCTACCTGCCAGAATGCCTGCTCCTCACTACCATACTAAGGTGGCAATGAACTTACTCACTGATGTTCTCTCTTCTGTAAGTTGATTGTTCTTTGGTCTGCTATGAGTACATACATACCAGCAAGTGACCAAAAACTAAGTCTCTTCCTCAAATCAGACCTGCCATTTTTTAATTCATTCTGATTAATAAATCATTAGTGTTCATGCAGCCATCTTTCTTTTCTTTTTCTTTCTTTTTTTTTCTTTTTTTTTTTTTTTTTTTGTCTAGTTAGCATGTTTAGTCTCCCAAACTGATTCATTGGTTAGACTCAAGTTTTTGCACCTGCAGCACAATGACCCCTATAAGATACCTGTTCTCTGTTTGACATCTCTTTAATTTTATTAGTGGCTTATGGACAAAATCACTTGACTGAAACTTTTTCAAGTTTCAGTTATTTGGATCCACAAGAGCATTTTCCCCACGGTTATAAATCAATGAACCCAGTCAAGATTAACTGCCTACACATGAGCTTCAAAAGATCCTCAATGGCCAGACAGAGTTGAAAGAAACGCATAATTCCATAACACACTAAATACAAGCTGATCAAAGCTATTGGAGCTGGTTACTTAATGCTGTACTTCCTCATTGTCATACAATCTGATTTCAGTAGTTTGGATCTAAAACATATATTACTAGATCCAAAAACTCCCCTGGAAATAAAATCATCATTTCTGTATCCTGACAGGTCAAAATGTGTATTGAGACAAAAATGTGTATTTAAACTAACCCCCAGGTTAAAAATTTCTGAACTAATTTGTGAAATTCCATATGCTTTAGGTATTAAAGCAAAAAGAAAAGAAACATAGCTAACGAACCATTTTAAATAAGAACAGTTCCCATACAGAATCATTGTGGAATCCCGGAAGCAAAAGGAATCATAAATCCTTAGGTATTATGTAAAGAAGTCTGAGGGCTCGAATGACCTCAGACTTCTGAGGAGGTGCCAAGGGGCAGTCATGTGAGATTTGAGACCCACAAGACGGGTCTCAGTAAAGCAGCCTTCTTAATCTGCTATATATATTTTTAAATTTTGTTCTTTTATGTAAGAGATGATTTGAAGAAAGGTCCCATTCCTTAAAAATAAATTGAAAGTCACTGATCTAGCCCAGTCTTTTACACAAGTCAGTTCCCTCCATGACATCCTTGACAAGCAGTAATCCAATATCTGCTTGAAAAGCATGCTGATTGTGAGTTCAGGATCTTGAAGAAGTTCATTTCCATATTGGATATCTTGAGCTCTCAGAAAGTCCCTCCCAGAGTGCCAAGTTTTACCTCCCTGTAAGTTCTAAGTCCTGCATGTCCTTGGGGATAACACAGAATTTCTACTTGTTACCTCCCTCTTCTGTGTCCTTTCAGAACTAGAAGTACTCTTTTCCATAATACACATTTTATTCACATTTAAGACTAACTTTCATCTCAAATCACATATCCATACATCTATTTCCTTTTTGCTGATTTCACTTAAACTAAATGCCTTCTTTGCTGTACAAAGGCTGTAAACATAGATTCACCATGTCTGTTACATGTAAGATCCAGAAACTGCCCTTTCAACAAAATTCATCAGTCCTTTTCCACCCTGGCATTTCTTTATTATAGACACAGGTATCAAAACAAGCCTGACTATAGTTTTGATACTACTCATAGCATCCACACTGTTTCCATAACTAATGCAATTTGTGACAACATTCATTGCATCTGCTACTTTGGGCAATTTAAACTGTAATTCTTGCACTAAGCAAGATGGAGAGAGCATGTCATTTCTGCTTTTCCTTCTAGAGATTGTTACTTTTCAGAGACACCCGAGTCCACAGCCATCCCTATTTCTCATCACATAAACCTACAAGTACTCCAGACTTATGCTTAAATGCCTTGAGAAGAGGGAAAAATTTGTGTTGTATTTTCCTTCTGTGATCTGAAAACATAATGGGGGCACATACATATAAAATATTTTCTTATAAATATTCAGGTTATGTTTACCAACTAGACTCCTACAACACATGGGGATATATTTCACTGTGCTATTTAATCAAGACATTAACATGAGTAGAAGGTTATTGATTTAAGACAAGTTTGAGATCCACCAGAATTAATCATTGTGCATTTGTCCTTCTGATGGCTTTGGATGCCTCATATTTTCTCTGGACATTCATCATCAGACATATTAGCCCTTGAAAGTTAACTTCAGTGCTGTATGAATGTTTCCATTTTGCTAACTCCCATATGTTCTGTGCGTCTACTGGTACACTGGAATTTCTTATTCCACTTAATATTAATTTTTCTTACAAATCTAACTCACAGGAGCACTTCTGAGCATTCAAGCCTTATATTCTGTTTTCATAATTTGTTGTGGAGATGGCCATCTTTCCTGTGATGTGAAGTATTGATTTGCCTGTTTTGTACGGGTTACTTTGGACTGGTTTCTTTAAACACGTAGATTAAAAAAAAAATGGGGTGCTTGCGTGGTTCACTCAGGTCATGATCTCAGGGTCTGGGGTTGATCAAGCCCCATATGGGGCTCCCCACTCAGCAGGGAAGTCTGTTTCTCCCTCACCTTCTGTCCCTCACCATGCTTGTGTTTTCTATCTCTCAAATAAATAAACAATTATTTTAAAAAAAGGAAAATAAAAACCACAGGTGGAAGGAATATTCTCTTCATGTTAGTTGCTCCCTTACCCATATCATCATAGCAACTTAGAATCAATCATTTTCTTTCTGTCTCCTCCACCATACAAATACACATCCTGAGGGCATGGACTTCCTTCCTTACTTGGTGTCCCCAGGACATGAGCCCAGTAGATTATACTAGGCACTCATGCTATATTAGTTGGTAATTAAATTCAAAGTGAAATATATGTTTTTTCACACTAGAACTAAAAGATGATAGGCAATAAAAACAGACCTTAAATTCTTAATCTTGGACCAACCTATCAGCCACAAGCAGAAAACCTCACCTTTCCTAATCCACATTCTGACCCCTTCAAAACTCTTCTTTTCTGTAAGACATGTAGAAAAGTGAGAAAGGCCACCTGGGGTTTTAAAGTGTGCCCCCCATCAATACAAACCAAAGCATGGAAGTAGAAGTCAATGAAAATCCAACATGCGATTCCATTGGAAAGATGGAGACTTCTGATAGCGCCCTCTTGAAGGAACAGAATGTTTGGGCACCTGTGGGGACTGAGTGCCAGCACCACGTAGTGCTATAATCAGTAGATTCATTTTAGGAATCAGAATCATATGCCAAGGCAGGTGGGAAAATAAAGAGTAGGTGTTCGACTCCTAGTAAACCTTGCTGGAAGAAGGAAAAGTACAGCTATCCAGTTGATTGTGGGTGGTGAATTTATGAGAAAATTAGAAACAAAATCAGACTATTTAAAGTTTTAAGCAGTAGGGAACCTTGGGGGAAAGAAGGTGTGAGGTTTGTAAAAGGCCAGGAGTAAAGGAAACAAGTTATGCCCCAGGAAAAACCACTCTACTCCCTCCATTTTGAAAATGTTGGCAGACGAAAGGGTTAGAAAATGAAATCCAAGTCCAGTCCATGGTAATTTTCCAATCCTGGATCTACGGAACAAATGTATAAACACCTACACACACACACACACACTCCTGTTTAATTAAAAAAGAAACCTGCCAAGACTGAATGAAAAACATCCTCAATGGCCTGAGGAAGCAGCTCTCAGTGTGTGACTGGGAACCTACAGCTTGGTAGCCCAGATCAAGAAAGACTATCCACAGGAGCATCTATCTCCCTTTGTTTCACTGAATCTCATTCTGGTCCATGCCTTTGCTTACCACCTATGTGGTAGCAATGACTAGCACGATTCTGAGGTCAGTCATGACCTCTCCTCTGAGCTTTAGTCTTGCATATCCATGGGCCTACTCCATGTCTACACTGAGACGGCACAAGGGCCCCTCAGTATCAACATGTCCAAAAGGAACCTGCGATCTTTCCTCAGACCTGGTGTTTTTCCAGGCTTCCTACATCAGGAAACAGTACCCTCACTCAGCCAGCTGTACCAGCCAAAACCCAGGAGTCACTGTTGTAGCCATCACATAAACGTCTAACCTAGAGCCAAGTTTGTCGGTCCTTACCAAGTCCTTCATTGTGCCCACCTATCTTCACTTTCTTCTACCACCACCTAGTCTTTCTTAGATGTCATCTTGTTTCATCTTCACTACTGTCCTAGCCTCCTGACACATGTCCCACCTTCACTCTCACACTCCAAACTGTCCCTCATCCCAAGCTTTTTTAATCCTTCCAGGTTGCCCATTTTTTTTCTTAGGCTAAAGATCAGAATTCTTATCCTGGATGCAAAGGTTTTAACGGTCTGGTCCCTGCTTATTATCCCAGCATCAGCAGGAATCATTACTTCTAACTTCACCCCACACAATTTCTTTCAACTCTCCAGAACACTATGCTTCCTCCTACAACAGTCTTTGCTGGAGCATCTGCTTCTCCTTGGGTCTCCTCTGAGAGGACCCATTGTCATTCTTCTGATCTCACCTCCAATGTCATTTCCTTAGGGAAGACTTCCTGACACTCAGACTGGATTGGATCCCACATTTTTATGCCATTAGAGCTCTTGGTATCTTTCCTTCCTAGCACTTATCACAGTATGTGGCTTTATATTTGAATATGTGTCCTTTTGATTCCAGCCTTGCTCCCCTTCCAGACAACAGGTGCAAGAACCGTTGTTGGTCTTGCCACCACTGCATCTCCAAGGCCCCCATTCTGCCTGAGCCACAGATATTGTTTTACTGTGTCAATGAATGGATGAACTGGCACCCAAAGGCTCACTGTAATAACCTAACTTTCTTCTTACAAGTCCAGCTGAGTCAAATATGATGAAGCCAAAATAAGACAGAGCCCTAGCTGACTTGGTTGTTCATGCCGAAGGTTGGGGAGGCCTTGGCCTGGAGGGAAAGAAGGGGACCTTGAGGACAATTCCTCCTAACATGAGGTCCATGTCTGCCTTGACAGCAGGATGGTGGTACTTGAGCCTTGGGGTGTCCAAACAAAGCGGGGCAGAGATAAGCTCATGGGGGTCAGACGTCAGCCTCTGGCATAAGCTCTTGCTGCACCAGTGATGGTGACTTCTCACTGTGCATCACGCATGATGGGCCCCCTCCCAAATGTGGTTTTCTCCCTACTACGCACCATGATAGGAAATTGTCTGAACAACTTTGGCACCATTTTTCTACTTTAAAGGAGTTTGGGCTGGTACACTCTGAACAAACTTCTTAATTAAGTTGAATATAAAATAGCTTCACCTGATAACTACATCATCTTTCACATGAGGAATATTTAAAGACTCGAGTGTCTAGGCTGGGCTGAGACAAGAACCCATAAAATACATGAAAAGATCCAAATGACTAGTGTCTGCAAACATATCCCAAAAATATTTTTTACACTCTTTTGGTATGTCTAGCTCTGATCACATCAGGAAAACCAGATGTTAAGAGAAAGAAATAAAGAAGGGGGGGGGAGGAACACCACAAAACAATTTGTCTGACGATTTTAGAAACACAAAAATGAAATTAGATCATTCATTTCTCAAAATTCTGGAGTGCCAACTCTGATCTAAGTGGGTCTGCTTATCTGAAATTATACAATGATACTGGTTAATGCCAAATCCCTCTTCCACAGATGATAGGAGAGCTTTGCTCCATCTTTGTGTTAATAGTAACTAAAATGGTGAAGCATTTTATAATTTATAAGTCATGGTTATATGCATTATAACACTGGGGCCCTTCAAAGCTCTGAGAAGGTACGTGGGCAAATTTTATTCCCTTATTGATACTGCCATTGAAGAAACTGAGGTCCAGAGCAATTCACTAGGGATAGTGTATTTTTTCATATCTGAGACTTAAAAGCCAAATCCACATCACCATTTTCTTTCCTTTTTTTTTTTCTCCATTGCACCATTCAAAAATAGCAATTTATTGAGATAAAAGAAAGAAAATATCTGTCCCCCAGTTACATTTGAGTTGGGAAGGTAAACAGAGGTTATCAGTTTTCTGCATTTCTTTCATTGTTCTATAGTTTAGTGTTGATCTGGCCTACACAGAGCTCCTGGTAAAAATGACACATCCGGCCAGAGAAATGTGCACTATGAAACCCAAATCTGGCATGTTTTTACTTCTTTGTGTTTGGGAGATATGTTAATAGTTCTCGGCCACTAAGGTTCCATTTTGGTATAGACACAAAAAGGTTATGCTACTGTTTTCTTTTGGAGGCGAATTTTCTAAGCTGATTTTCATTTTTAAAATTATTTTTATTTACCAAGCAACTGAGCAAAAAGTATTTGCTTTCAGCCTTATGCTGGAATCTGAAGCTGAGCAGGGTGGATGAGATGCAAGGCACTTGCCGGTTGTTTGGACCTGCTCGGGGAGGCTGAGTCCACGAGAAGCCAACAGCAGACAGCAGATCCCGGGCACCCATATTCAGGCACCAATGCTGAATACAGGGAAGGGAGAGGAAGAATGGACAGGGATAGTCCGCAAAAGCTATGCAAGAGGGGAAGGTGAAGTAAGGCTCTCTGGAAAAGCTAGAATCTCAGCAATCTGCTGACAGAGAGCACAGCTGTACCAAATAGCAGAGCCTGAACCTGACCTTGGGACTTGGGCCATTAGATCTGTTCTATTATTGTTACTGCTACTGCTGTTATTGTCCTCTCCTGCCTGGAGGAAAGCAAAGGTCTATAGAAGATGTCCTTGGGAAGGATTCTTTTCAATTGGCTCATTATCAAACATCTTATTTTACAACACCTCTATTTCCAAAATAGATATCGATCTTCTCATTTATTCTTCCCCTCCGGCCTGAAGCGTGGGGATGGGGAGAACAGGATTAGTGCTCCCTCTCTTCCAATGGGGAAGCTGGCCTCCTGGGGCTATGCACCTTGGCCTCTGCTTCACTGCCCAGTGGGGTGGGTGTGAGTATATGTGTGCAGGTGCACACGCCTTGTTTTGGCTTATTTCACTCCAGTCATCTGTCACTCTTCTTATACGCACTTTTAAACGGTAGAAACAGAAGACAGGAACTTGGTGGCGCCTGGGTGGCTCAGTTGGTTAAGCAACTGCCTTCAGCTCAGGTCATGATCCTGGAGACCCTGGATCGAGCCCCACATCGGGCTCCCTGCTCTGCGGGAAGCCTGCTTATCCCTCTCTCACTCCCCCTGCTTGTGTTCCCTCTCTAGCTGTGATTCTCTCTGTCAAATAAATCAAATCTTGAAAAAAAAAGACAGGAACTTGCACAAACCTCACAGAAAATTGACCTTAGAATCTTGAGATTCAATACAAAAACCTAGCAGTTTCTCCCAAGTGCATAGGCAAAATTAACAACTTTTGTTCTTAGCCACATGACCACCTTATCAAGAATCTTAATTCCAGAGCATTCTAACACAGATGGACTGTTTCAAGGCTGCAAGGAATTCCTAATAGTGCCTGTCATTGTTGGATTTGAGTCATCTCTTTGGGGTAAGGTAAGTGCAAATTGATATCTGAAGCCGAGAGCTCCCTTCAGGGTCACAGTTTCACAGGTGTTTAGATCCCAATTTAGCTCAAGCCTCAATCCCTGCAGTAACTTTTGTTCTCTTTTCCAGCAAACAACTTCCTGGGTCCTGCCCCCAGGGGAAAGAAGTGTGGACAGCACTTCCCACTTGGCTCATTAGGGCTTCCACCCCAAGAAACAACTCCTGTGAATTCCTAAAGAACCCACAACAAAGAAAAATAAGCTATTAGAGCTAATGAACAAGTTTAGCAAAGTTGCAGAATACAAGACTGATATATAAAAATCAGTTATATTTCCTTTTTTTAAAGATTTCTTTATTTATTTAAGAGACAGTGGGGAGGGGCAGGGGAAAGGGAGAGAAATTCAAGCAGACTCCCTATTGAGCATGGAGCCTAACCTGGGACTTGATCCCATGACCCTCAGATCATGACCTGAGCTGAAGCCAAGAGTAGGACGCTCAACCAACTGAGCCACTCAGGTGCCCCAAATCAGTTATATTTCTATATGCCTGCAATGAACAATCTAAAACTAAAATTTAAAAAAAAAATCTGTTGACAATAGTATCAAAAAGAATAAAATGCTTACAAATAAATTTCTTTAACCAGTGCAAGAAATGTGCACTGAAAAGAAAAATGAAACAAAATATTTTTGAAGGAAATCTTAAAATACCTAAATAAATGGAAAGACATTCTATGTTCTTATATTAAAAGATTTGCTATTAAGATGGCAAGATTCCTGAAGTCTATCTAAAAATTCAATGCAATCTCTATCAAAATTCTAGGACCTTTTATGCAGAAATGAATAATCTGATTCGAAATTCATATGAAATTGCAGGAGGCCCTGATTAGTCACAATGATCTAAAAAAAGAAGAACAAAATTTATGGATTCATATTTTCCAATTTCAGAACTTATTGTCAAGTTAATAATAATCGAATGATATGGTGTTGGCATAAAGGAAGACACAAAGGTCAACAGACTGGAATTGAAAGTCTAGAAGTAAATTCGTACATGTATTGTTAGTCAATTTTTCACAAGGACAAAAAAAAGCCACTTAGTGGGTGAAGTGTAACCTTTTTAACAAATGCTACTAGGACACCTGAATGTACATATGAAAAAGAATGAATTTGAACCCCCACCTCACAGCATATGTAAAAATGTATTCAAAGTGGATGGAAAGCCTAAATGTAAGAGCTAAAGCTATTAACCTCTTGGAAAAATATACAGGGGTAATTCATCATGACCTTGTATAGTTTCTTAAATATGACACCAAAATCATAAGGAACAGAAGAAAAAATAAATTGAACTTTATCAAAATTTCAAGTTTTCATGCAAAACAAAACAAAACAAAACCCAATCAGAAAAGTAAAAAATACCCCATAGATTAGGAGAAAATATTTGAAAATCATGTATACCATAAGGGTCTATTACCTAGAATATATAAAGAACTCTTACAACTAAACAATAAAAAAAACTAACAACTAATTTAAAAACGGTCAAATGGTTTGAATAGCCTTTTCTCTAAAGAGATAAACATGGCCAATATGGACATGAAAAGATGTTCAGCATCAATAGGGAAATGTTAATCAAAGTCACAATGAGATTCCGCTTTATGCCCAATAGAATAGCTCCAATTTTAAAAAGAAACAACAACAACAACAAAAAGCAAAAACCAGAAAGTAACCCATGTTGGTGAGGAAGTAGAAAAACTAGAACCTTCATCTATTGCTAAGTGAAAATGTAAAATGGTACAGCCTTATGGAAAACAATCTGGTGGTTCCTTAAAAAATTAAAAATAAAATTACCATATGATCCAGAAATTCTACTCCTAGGTAAATCTCAGAGAATTGAAAAAAAAATTCAAACAAAAACTTATATGTGAGCATTCGTAGCAGCATGATTCATTAATAGCCAGAAACTAGAAACAACCCAAATGTCCATCAACTGATGAATGGATACATGAAGTGTAACAGATCCCTACCATGAAATATTGTTCAACCATAAAAAGGAGTGAAGTACTGACACACACCACTACATGGATGAGCCTTAAACACATCATGCTAAGTGCCAGCAGCCAGTCACAAAAGAGCACATAGTGTATGATCTGTCCTATGAAATGTCTCGAATGGGCAAATCCACGGGGGCAGACAGCAGACCTGTGGTTGCTGGAGGCTTGGGGCAGAGCAGAACAGGAAGTGCTTACAAGGTACAAGATTTCTTTTCAGGGTGACATGGAGGGCTGGGAATTAGAGTGGAGGCAGCTCACAACATTGTGAATGCACCAAAAGCCACGCCCTTGGACACACTGAGATGGTCAGAATGGCAGATTTTCTCAAATCTCAATCATTTTTTAAGAAAAAGCATCCCAAAGAAGGACAACAAAAATCACATAGGACCAAAAGTGCTTTCTGACTCATTTTCTCTTTGGTTTCATAGACATCACCATAGGTAGGGAAAAGGATACTTTGATTATAAATTTAGGCTATGTGATGAACTGAAAAAAAAAAAAATCCAGAGATTTTAGAGATTTCAAAAGCCAAAGCCCCTTCAATTCTCTGAGCTCCAGTTACCTCGGATGACATCCTGGTGTCCACCTGCCCAACGCACAGGCGTGGCCTGGTCTGGATCCAAAGATCACATACAAAGGCACTGAGTCAGTTATGAGCCTGACTCATCACGAGACGGGTTAATGGTAAAGTGGGAGGAGAGGGGAAACAATCCGCAGTTTTTCCTAAGATTTCCTCTGAATTATCCTCATTTGTGGGCAAAGTGCTCAAGAATGCTATTTTTAAGGAGTGACGATATTTGGGGAATATGTCCTCGGAGGAAGGGGAGGTAAGGACTGGGAGAAGTTTGCCCAAACCACAGGGCCTCCGAGCTACAGGCCACATCACCAGCAACGGCCCTAATGAGCTCTGGGTTGGACTCTCCAAATTGAATTACATAATACATTTCCGTTTCGTTTCATGAATCACAACTTGGGATACAATGTTCCTGGGTTACAGTTGATATATTTCAGAGATTACCAAAGGTTTCAAAAAGAAAATCTATTTTATTAAATTCATATGTAAAATATCTGTATGTCAGCCAACTTATTTATTTTCAAATTTGGGATTTTCTTAAATGCCCTAGTTAGAGCTCAATGTCAAGAGAGTTCCCGATAAACCCATTAATGAATGGAAAGACGGCAGTTGCCCCTGGATTTTTCATTTCTTTTGACAGCTCAGTTCCTGGTTGATGAGATGGGTTTTATTTCAGCTGCCCCTGTTGGAGTTCCCTCGCGGGTGAGAGTCAGAAAAGCTGTAAAGTTCAGAACTGGGACGAGGGGAAGCGTAGCTGGTATGCAGGGAACTAGGGGCCAGTTCACTACAACTCTAACCACCAAAATCAAGCGGTGACTCCTCTATGGATGGCAGTGTCCCTGTCATCTGTCATTGCTCAGTCTAACTGAGGAATTAGAGTACAGCTTCTGGAATCCAAAAGACGCAGGTCCACATCCTAGCCCAGCCACCGTCAGCTGTGCAGCCTTGGGGAGCTTATGTAATCTCTCTAAGCTTCAGGGCATTCAGCTGTAACACGGGAAAGTAAGAGCACACAGGTCACAGAGCTGTTCCAAGGACTAGCGGCAGGAGATGTGCAGAGTGATTTGCCCAGTGCCTCGCACCTCGTCAGCAGTCAGTAAATATCAGCCATGTGTTACTGTGATTCCACTGCGGAAGCAGGAATTTTGAAGGATAAATGCCATTTTGACTCCTCCAGCCATCTCCTGAGTCGTCAGTCATTTTCAGCTGATGGTCAAGTTCAATTTTGTGAGAGCGCATACTCTTGGAAATGTGACCTGGCTGTATATCATTCATTCATGCATTCATTCATATCTTCTACATGCCAGATAGAAAGTGAAACAAGGGGAACGAACCTGAAAACAGAACAGTGTCTTCCCTCCACGTTCTGACCGGGCTGGGGTGGACAGGCAAAGCTTGAGATGGGAACAGGCTGGTTTGGTGGTGCCGAGTGGGATTTAGGTGCCCTGGGAGCAGAGAGAGGCACGTGACCCAGAGCAGGAAACTGGGAGGGCTGTGTCCTCATCGCCAGGCTGCCCTGTGGATGAAACGGAGCTGGGGGACAGGAGGAATGGGAAAGGATGCAGTGTGAGAGCTACAGTCCAGCTGGGGAGAAGCTGAGAACAGGTGCTGGGAATGGCTGTGAGTCCAGGCACTTTACATCTGTCACTCCAAAATGTAACCCCCATTTTACAGATGAGGAAATGGAGGCCCAGAGAGATTCTGCACTTGGTTTAAGGTTGTACAGCCAGTAGTTAATGGCAGAGGCAAGACACAAGCCCAAAGGTGACTGACTCTTCCCACAGGACCACACCATCCCCCTTACTCTATCACACGTTCTATGATGAAGTTGCAACTGGCATTGGTTTCGAAGTCCAAAGAGGCTTCTGCCGCTTCTGGACTAGCATGCATTCCACCTATTGGCATTGAGCAGTCTACGGACTGTCTGATCACCCCTTCTTCCAGAGAGGTAATGAGCAGGTGATAGGTCACTTGAATAGTCCCCGAAGAACAGTCCCTTTGCCCTACCTTCTCACACCGCGACACAACGCAGGTGTGGTGGGGACGTTTTCAGTTCTTACTTGGGAAGACAAAAAAAGATCTTTCTTTTTTTATATAGATTTTATTTATTTATTTATTTTACAGAGACAGAGATCGCAAGGAGGCAGAGAGGCAGGCAGAGAGGCAGAGAGAGGAGGAGGAGGAGGAAGCAGGCTCCCCGCTGAGCAGAGAACCCGACGCAGGCCTCGATCCCAGGACTCTGAGATCGTGACCTGAGCTGAAGGCAGAGGCTTTAACCCACTGAGCCACCCAGGCGCCCAAAAAACAACCTTTCATTTATAAAAGAATAACATAGCTCTATTAGAAGTTTTCTTTTTTTAACCCCTAACCACCTATCTGTGGAGTAAGATCTCTTAGTTATCCAGACACATTGTTATTAACAACCCTGATGTCTTATCTTGCCAAAGACAGTTCATGGGGCTGAGAAGCTGGTGTGTGTGCCTGGCAGGCTCTGTCCCTCAGGGTGACACCCCTCACCCTGCATCACATCTGCACTTTATAAAGCATTATTCTTCCTCTTTCTACCCTGATGTCTATAGCGACTCTGGAAGGGAAATCAGACAGGTAAGTCACTGGAAGAGTGCTCAGGGGACACTCAGGGCATCACAAGGGATGGTACTGATCCCTCATTGCTAACGTCTCAGCCCAGTGCTGTTTCCTACACCCTTCTCTCTCCTAATTGCTCTGTTCATTTTGTACCTTTGAGGGTTAACTGGGAACACAGGAGTTCTGTTAAATATCACAGTAGTTAGTACATTTTAATCCTGACCCCCTCGCCTACTGTAGCTGCTGTAAAATATATGGCAATAATTTCCTGAGGCAGGGTAATGTATAAGGAATGTCAGGCCAGCCTCTGGGCATATTTGCCTTAGCTCAGTTTTATTAAAGTGAAACTTTTATTAAGGCATGTGGTGAATTGAGCAATCGGCATGATTCATGCTGTTATAAACCCATTGCTACACTCACAATAAATCAATGAGCCATTGTCGTACATTTGCTGTGGAGTTGGGAGAAACGAGGAAAAAATCAATATGGGGATATTATTCAGACCATATGAAAGTATTAAAGTGTATTCTGTGTGTATTAAACCTGGCCAAACTATATTTCATGTATACTTTTTTTTCCCTATAAATATCTCCGCTAGTATCCTCTACCCTATAGTATTTGCTAATCCAGATCCTGTTGCGAAATAATTATATGAACTATTTCAAATCCCACATAGGTGTTCATTATTTTAAAAATGCATTTCATAATGACAAATTTGCATAACAAAACGGTCCTGAGGAAAAAAGCATCGACAATATTAACAATGAACCTCTTCCTTTACATACAAACGCACTATAGCTATGCCTGTATAATTAAAAAAAAAAATCAGCCCACCGGAGGAAGTGATTTGAGCCTGAGAAAGGGCACCTTTTATTATCCCTCACCTTAATGGGGACAATCACTGAGGCAGCAGTAATCCCCACAAAGGTGAAATGATCACTGTATCTCCGCTCCCTTGGATGATGAGACACATATTGGCGACAGGCATCTCTCTACGGCTGCTGTGTGTGATCACCTGCATTTCTACGGTGGCAAGTGTCAGGTTCCCCTGCAGGTTGGTGAGAGTTGGTCACCAAAAAAAGGGGGTAGCCACATCTGGCTTCAAACTCAAGCTGCGATACCTCTGAGACTGTTCTGTTTTAGGAAGTAGGGAGCTGGGCCATTTTTTGCTCCCTCTCTGAAGTACTTAAATGGGTTTCTGAGGGGCTTTAGTGCTCTCTGAAACAAAGGCTTATTTTCACCAAAGGCCTATGCCTGACCCATGGCGTCTGAGGCCCTCTGTTAGGCCCAAAGGGAAAGGTGTCTGTGAACATGCGCATGGCTTCCGTTTCAGTCGGTTCCACCTGTCTTTGAAAAGTACCCGAAGCAGAGAAGACTATGGGAAATGAGAAGAGGCAGGGACAGCTCCAACCAGAGGATCCGAGATTTCTGGAGGAGGTTTTGAAGGATGGTTTTAGCTTCCACAGACTGAACACTTGAACCCCAAATATCTTCCCTGCCCTGGACTTGTTGGCTGTTTGTAGCTTGCCACCCAAGGGCTACCAGCTGAAGAGAGCAAATCAGGGACTCCACATAGTTGTTAGTCAACTGCGAATCCCCTTCGGTGACATCATTTTATACTTTCCAATAAAAGATTTGAGCTGCCTCAAATGCATACTCCAGGCACCGGGGACCTCGCAGGAGCTCGGTGACGATCCTAGTAAGGTTTGAAGCTTGCTGTAATCCAAAGGCTCACACTCATCCCCACATGGAAACCTTTCTGCTCTGCTTTGTTTTGTGTCTCTCATGTATGACAGGTTTCAAAAGTATATATTACTTATTTAACTACTTAGTCAAATTGGATATAATTGAGGAATGTTATTTTGCTTGATTTCAAAAGAAATAGAAGGAGGGAGAGAGCAAACTAAGCAGGAAAGCTGAATAAGAGAGCTGAGCCGGCATTAAGTATAGGGTCAGGGAGGCGCGAACTAGCCTCCCCCTACTGGCTCGCTCTGGACCCCGCGGACTATCGCAGCAACTCTGCGGCTCCCAGGACACGAGGTTGGATGTCCTGGTTTTCTGCCACCTCTCAGTGCTTCCATTTGGAGCCCAACTTATTGACGACAGGAGCTTCGGTGCAGAGACCAGAATGCATGTGACATAATCTTTGGCTTTAGTATGGTATGTGTGTCTTTCAGGGCATATGGTCCGAGATGATCCATCATGGCCTATGATGTCAGATTATCCACTGAGACTGAGGTCTTTCTGCAGAAATGCAATTATATTCAGATAATGGCATTTCCAGTTGTTGCGATAGACAAGACTGATGCTGGGAAGAGGTGACTGGTGGAATACGGGATGATATACGCACGGGGCAGGCGCGAGAAGGAGGCATCAGGACCCGAGCTGTCAGTGACTTCAGCAGCTCTTTCCTTCCCTGCACATTTCTCAGCAGTCAGCATTGGTTGCCATCCAAAACCCCATGGTCAGCCCTTCCAGGGGCTCAGCCCAGCAGCCTGGTGAGTCGCAGGCCACGCAGCGACTACCTGACCTCCAGCCGTCCCTCCAGTCGCACACCGCCTTCCCGGTTCATAAACCACGGGGACCATTTAGAGGGCTGTCTTTAGAGGCTTTCTTCTGCGTGTGTAATTATCCCAATCATCTCCTCCTCCTCTAAATCTTTATTTTGCTTCACTTTTCTACCTTCCACTCATTCTCTTTGTTTTTAAGGGTGGTTGTTTGTTGATTTTTGTTATTTTAAGACTTTTCTCCTAAATCTAGATCCTGCTTTGAAAATTCTGGCCTCCAACACAGGGTTGAGGGCAAAGAGAAATATTAAACACTGTGGTCAATGTGCTCAGTCATCTACCTAGTATGGGCTAAGAATCAGCGCACCGCTGGCCCAAGAAACAGAATGGCATGATAGGACAGGGGCCTTGGAAACCAAACTGATTTAGGTCCAAGTACCACTCTGACTCTTACTAAGTACTGAGGCCTCAGCTTCCCCACCTGGGCACAGTGCCTGGAGCAGAGACAGCCACTGCCCAGGTCCCATTATATCTATGATCATTTCTAAGCTGTAATCAAGACCCTTACTGAGTACGTGTTTCTTAGGCTCATCATCTTCTTGTAGCTACTTGGTCCATCTTGCTGAATTATCTTGACATTTGTTTAAATGCTTAAAAGGAGATTTTGGAAGGGATTTTCAAAGCCCAAAGACATGGAAACAACAGACAGATTCAGTGCTGATTAAAAATCAGTGAAATTTTCTTTTTGCTCTTGGATCTTGTATCTCAGAGACCACTCCACCTGGATCTTATTCTCAGCTCCATCCCAGGTTCCCTTTCTCTGCCTTGGGCCGGCAGTGATTGGTAAGCTTCAGCAAATGACTTTCTCCTCCCAATTGCATGCATATTTTAATAGGGGGCTTATAAGACCAAACTGCCCTTCAGGCACCAAGGAAGGTTTCTTGGCAGTGCCCATCCTAGGCCAAGTGATCAGAATCTCCAGGGAGAGGCACAGGGATCTGTTTTTAACAAGTCATTGGTCAACCTAGATTATCACAAAAAAGTGACTGGGCATCCTCACGTCTTTAAGACATGCAGCAGGGAGCAAGAAACATGTCAAACAGGATATATGCCCTCAAGGAGTTTATACTCTACTTGCAGATTATGGGTGTCTGGGTGTCTGTGTGTGTGTGTGTGTGTGTGTGTGTGTGTGTGTGTGTGTGTATGCCTGTGAAAAACCACGCAGGATGATGAGGGCCACAGATTCTGAGAGGAGGTGCCTTCCTTCATCCTAAGATGGGCGATGAGGAGCCTTTACAAGTTTTGTAGTGACAATATTTATCATGGTGAAAATTAAAAATTTTAGTATTACGAAAATAACGCAAGGCTGTTGCATAAACATTGGATGATGGGGGGAAAGTTTGTACAACAGTTACTTAAATTTCTTTAGTGTCTTTTTCCCCTTGTATTTTTCACATAACTCTAATCATAATCCGAATATATTTTTATACTTGTTTTTTTTTACTTAACACCATAGCTTATGCATCATGTTATTTCATAGTTTGTATCTCCCTCACTTATCACGATTTCACTAGTTCATCTAGGAACTTTATCATAATTAATTAAAAAACCACTTGGGCCCCCTGCAGTTTTGAGAAATGACACTATGATAAACAGCTTTCTGCTATGAGTTTTTCTGTGCTGAGGAGTATTTCTTTAGGAAGGGGTCGAAAAGTAGAATTACTGAGTCACATGAGTATGTCTTTAATCCTTAATGTATATTGCCAACTGCTTTCCAAGAGTATTATGCTAATTTTCATGATCACCAACAACAGAGGACAATGCCTACCCACTAGTGGATTCCGAGTGGGGAAAGGGGATCAGACTGTGGATGATTTCAACACATAAGAAATTTAACCTTGATCTTTGATCACCGGGTGTTGTATGTTAAGTGCTGCATCACTAATACTACACTGCATGTTAACTAACTGGAATTTAAGTTAAAACTTTAAGAAGAAATAAATTAAAATAATAATAAAATGTCAAACAAAAGTGTTTTGAAGAGATTTAACCTTGATCTTTAAGGCAGCAGGGAGCCATTGAAGAATCTCTGGTAGGAGAGTGAGGTATGAAAAGCTTTTTAAGATCTACTTGAGGTTAGCACCTGTGAAACTAAGGAGACCAGCGGACTGTCCACAGGCCCCTGACTCTTGCTTTGTTTCCTAAAACCAACTGTGTCACCTTGGGCAAGTCATTTATCTTCAGACATTGGTTTTTTTTTTGCTAAGTTAAATAAAGGTAGTAGTAAGTGATCCTCTATAGTTTTATAGCACTGAGGTTGTATGAGTCAGTTGAATTCTGAACATTTACTTACAGATAATTGAAATTCCACAATTACTGGCTTATTCCTCTAAGTTATAATTTCTAGTAAAATCCCAGCTCTTTGGGGGATGGATAATACCTGGCACGTACGTCACTATTTCTGCTCCTGAATTAATGACACATAGAGCCCATAGATCACAGCTCTCTTTCTGGCTCAGAATCAGTTTCCACACAGCACTCAGGCATTCCCTCGTTAGGGACTGGTGGTAAGTGACACACGAGTGAAGACCCTTCGTTCATCCAGGCCCTGAGCTAATCTCATCCCTGATTCCACAGTGTCTGGAAAAGCAGGGGAACAGAGGTAGAGAAAGAAAAAGGAGAAGGTGCAGAGTTCCATGAGACGTGAACCCTCAGACTGTGCTCACTGAGGCCCATTATGTTCTAAGAACTTTACGAAGCCCACCTCACATCATCCTCAAACAACTCTGATAGGTGGGTCATCACCAGCTATTTCTCAATCAGGAAACTGAGGCATGGGGGCTAAGGGTCACACAGCTGGTGAAAAATGGCAAAGCCCGCGTTCTGACCTTGGCAGTTGGGCTTCGAAGACTATGGGCTGTGTCCTCCACTGCAACATGCATGAAGGGAGAAAGGAGACTCGTGGGAAGGGCAGGCAGGGGTGGGATGGGGACAGAAAGAGAGGCCGGGTGCTGACAGACAAACTGCTGACTCTGTCACTTCACCACAAGAGGTCCTACACTTACGATTCATTTATTCCCTCAATCATTAATTCCAGCTGATTTTAAACATGTGGAGTTGGGTGGAGGGGGCCACTCAGCGCTCTGCTGTGGGGATAACAAGGGTAAAACAAACATGAGCTCCTGGGCTTCCCAAGAATTTGCAAGTGGTCAGGGAAATAAAATCTTGAAGCACTGGCAGAGCTACACAGAGGGACAGAAGGAGCAGGTACAGCGGTCCAAGGCCCAGATGGGGTCCTCCCTGCGGCCGTAGTTGCTGAGGGAAGCTGAGTGGAGTGGAGTCCTTTCTCTGCATCTTGAAGCGTGATGATGTGGATTCATACAGGTAAGGACGAAGGCACCCCAATAGGGAAGGCAAGGCGTGCGTAGGCAGCTAAGACATGTGTTCAAGGAACAGCCGGTTTGGCCTAAAGATGGGAGTATGAATGACAGTGATGGAAAACAGAGTTGGAAATGCCATTGAAGACTGCTCCAGGCAGGACAACGTTAGCCAAAACCAAAATAAACCCCAGATTCCCAGTGGCTTAAGACAACACAGCTACTTCCACCCCAAAGACCCCACTAACAAGGTTTTCCTTGTCAGCAACATGGTTTACTCTAAGTGGTGTTTCTGGGACCCACACTCTTTCCATCTTGTGGTTCCTTAGCTCGCAAAGGTACAGGAATGCTCTGTTTCCAGTGGACAGAACCAGGAAAAACAAGGGGGGTAGGAAAGGTACATCCTCTTCCTAACAACATGGGCCCTGAAATGACACAGAGCACTTTTACATACATTTCATTTGCAAAATTCAGTGAGTGGGGAACGTAGTTCCAGTCTGGACTGCCGCTCTTAAGAAACATCTCTACCTCTGGGTGGGGAAGACAGCACCAACCACAGGGCCTTGATCAGAGAAGGCCTTAATGCCAGGCTAACACGACAAGGCATCATGGCATAGGTACGCTGGCCTTGGAAGGGTTTTGAATTACATCAGCAAAGGTACACACTTTGGGAAGAGAAAACCGGAGGTCGCTGATGGAGGCAGACAATGAAAAAAGGGAAAATGGTAGGAGATTTGGAAGGATGCAGGCAAGAAGTGGGGGCCTGTATGAGCATTAGCTGTGGGAGGGGGAAAGGCAGGAAGAAAGGACAAGGCGGGCTCACAGAGAGGACAGGGCAACTGGCCCCTGAAGGAGTGTGTGGGGGGGTGGCATTCATCAGCACTTGGTTCCCATCCAGGAAGCAGCAGAGATTCAGAACCCCCAGGAGGCCCGATGGCTGGCAGGAGAGCCTCTTTCTCCCTGCACCATTACAGAAGTATGAGCCTAGGCCTGCAGAAGAGGGATGACCATGGGGCTGATATTCAGCCCCATTTGGTTTGGATGGAGCCAAAAGAAAAACATCGAATCCATGAGCTCTCAGGCAGATCTTTCCTGGATATGTCTCAAAGACAGTGTCCATCCAGGCTTCGTCTGCATCTGGAGTGGAGAGTGTCTGGGACTCAAGAGCCTGCTGGTGGACCGTGGATGTGGGCAGTCGCCAAATGTGGCCAAAGCTGCCACCGGAGATCTGTTTGCACAGGTTTTGTTTGGAAGCTCAGAGTGGGGCTTGGGAGCAGCTGGGAGATTCTGAGTACTTGCGTACCCTGGGGGTGGAGGGAGGCCAAGTACAACAGCCTTTCCCAGAGACCCAAGTGAGGGCAGGCAGGAAGTCAGGTGAGGCCACCCAAGGCCCAAGGCCGGGAATTTGGGGTGCTTTGTGTATGAGTAGACCCCCCTAAAAGCATCAGGACTGGATACCCTGAAACTTAGGAAGACCAGAGGATGATATTTTGTTCTGCAATATGTTTCCCTTTAGGCTCAGATCGAGTATCAGCTTTGAAGCTTTCCTTGACCTTGTTCTTTTCCACACTCCAGGAAGATTGATTGTCCCCTCTTCTCCACACTCAAGGCAATTTTACCACCAACTTAACATACAACCATCCATATTCAATCGCCAAATGTTGCTTCAATTCTTAACAGGTGTTAAGGACTACAGATAGAAGGATAAAGAAGCTTCAATCTGTGCCATCTTCTCTGGACCCTGAGCTCCCTCCAGGCTCCTGATTCCCGAACATGTGCCTAGTTCAGGGGTGTTTGTTAAGACTGATGGAATCTATGTGGATTCACCAAAGTATTCTGCTCTCTCCCGTGAAGATCACCAAGAGATGGCTCAAAATGCAAGCCATGCTAGCACATTTGAAATCAACGATTTCATTCTCCTTTCCAGACCTTGATGCCAGCCAGCTGTCGCTGGAAGGTGACTACACCTGATTCATTGCATGAGTGAGGTGTCGCAGCCTATCAGCTCATTACTAAGAGTCATTACTGTCAGGCAGTGCGAGAACACCGCATTCCAGGGTGGCCTTCGGAATTCATCTTCATTACCAAGCAGTGATTTCATACCAAACAAGATAATAAGGGACTTGGTGCCAAAAAGCTCTGGGTTCTACTCTAGCCTTGAGGTCAGATGCCTTGTGACCTGGCAGAGGTTAGACAACTCTCTCAGGTCTTAATTTGGATGCTTCCTCCACAGTAAAACAAACTCTTCCCTCTCGGCTCAAAGCTTCTCTTATTTCCCAATACTAAGATCTTCTCCATGGATCTGTCTACAGTAGTTTGATTCAACATTAAGTTTTTCTACCATTTAGACCCGCTGTGCTTCTTTTTTATATCCTAATTTTTTAGTCGAGGAATAGAAAGATAGACTTTTTGACCAGACAGCCAAGATTCCCAGGTGGAGCCCTCTCTGAGAGGAGCACATATGTCTGTCAAGATTCTGAAAAATGTATCCTCTTCAATTCCTGTCTTTTTCTTTAAAAGAAAATATATAGAAACCACAAACATATTTGTATCATTCCCATATGATGCCTTCATTCTTAAAGGAAGTGTTGGATTTTCTTATTCTTTGGCTCAAAAAGTAATGGGTGACATCAGTGAGCTAAAACTGCAAGTTCTACTGCCCTTTCCCTATTAAACTTGAATGTTTACTTCTCAGGGGATTGGCCAAGAAAAGTCCATTTGGGCTGGAACGCAGCATATTTAGTCTCAGAATTAAGGTAATTTCTTTGGAAGGGTTTCAACCAAATCAATTTATTTCAGAGATGTTGGTGTTGGGTCCCTTTTAAAAATTCCAAAGCCTCAGGCTTTTTAACTGTACCTGCTCTCCTAACACAATTCCAAGCTGGCTCTCAGTCGGAAAGCCACATACTCTAGGTGTATGGGAATCGGTGGTGTGTGCCTTGGGTGTGCTACAGAAGGATTTCAGTTTGCAGGGTTAGCATAGATGCAGAGTGGTGTGGGCCCTCTGCAGACTGAAGACCCAAGGGCTTGAGGAGTCCAGACAAGATCCACCCCTCACATCCATAAATCTCCTTCAACAATAATACACATCTATACACACTATTTTCCACTTGACTCATAATAATTTTGTGAAGCAGACAGATGAAGTATCCTTATGTCAATTTTCATAAAAACACACAGGGTTTTGGTGGGATTAAACCACTTTGGCCAAGGCCTCCTGGATGGTGAATGGCAAACCTGAGATGGGGTCTTCATGAGAATAGCACTCTTTCCACAAACCTATCCCAACTATCAAATCAGTAAGAAGTGTGAGGGAAGAGAAGTTATAAAGTGCTTACCTTTGAAGATGCCCCACTGAGGAAACAGAAGAGAAATGTCTAAATATGATCTGAAGACCATCTAGAAAACTGCCTAAAATTCTTTCCTTTCCTCTCCTTGTCAATGACACCAACATTTTACCATTAGAGACCCACTTCTTTCAGCAAAGAGATGGGATTTTTGTTGTTCCCTGAGTTTAAAGGGGGCCCATCAAAGAGCTAAGGCACTAATACTTTTTAATTACAGTAACACAAGTGAGAGTTCTTGTTCCTGATGGGCATGTTTTATCATGTTAAGAAAATAACATTATCTCTATTTTACTAAGAGTTACCAACCTAAGTCATTCTTCTTTAGGCAAACTGGCCTCTTTGCTGTACCTGAAACAGCTAATAGCCATGACTCCAAGTGTTACTCCATTGCTTACAGTCAGTACGCCCTCATGAGTCCATTCTGTGCTGATTCTCGTTGCTGCTTTATCGGGCTCTTGTTTTCCTCAGCTCTAGGGCTGGGAAGTCTATGGATTTGCTTAGGGATGACCTCTTCTTGTTTCTTGTTCAGCAGACGAGCAAGGAGGTTATGTGAGTTACCAAGACCACGGAGAACTCTAAATGCTGTCTAAATGCTGGAACCTAAGGCAAATGCCATGTTTCTGATACCACTTCCATGCAGCATGCTGAAGTAGTAAACAGCAGCAACTCAGAAACTAGCCCATGGCTTCTTTCCCCTTCCTTACTCCCTTTTCTTGTACCAAACCCGCAAGCCCCTTTCCCAGCCACATAGGAGATCTGTGAGGATTGATGCAACTGAAAACTCCAGTTCCGTGTACATCAATTTCTCAAGAAGAGACAAAATAGCGGGTTCAAATTTTGCTTATTAAGAATCTAGTGATCCAAGCTCGAATCCCATGGATTCGAACATGTAACATGGCAAGCCACCACTTCTTTCTGGGTTTGAGCTTTCTCACCAACAAAGAAAAGAGTATCAGTGGTATTTCTATCAGTGCTTTTAAATTCTAAAATGCTAGTACTCAACAATCTTAGACTCTGAATGGGTACTAAGAACAGAAAGTAGCAGGCATGATCTCGGGGCCTCCAGAATGTTCTTATAAGCCACTTGCTAATAGAATGAATGAAGCTCTTCTTTTCCTAGTAAGAGATCAGACTTCCCCACTAACTGACGTTCACACTCAAGTATAAATGGCAGGTAGCTGATTATTTCTTGAAGGTCAGGTAGGCAAGAGAGCAGCTGATGACAAGTGGGCATCAGGTGCCTGACAGAGAGGGAAGAGCAGAATTAAAGTCCAAGAAGAGGAAGCGGAGAACTCTAAAGGTGGTCTTTGCTGTGGGGTGGTCCTGGCAGGTTAGAGGGCAAAGGCAAGCCTAAGTTTAACCTTTCAAAGCTTAAAATGAAACACCAGGGCATCTGGCCTTGCTCCCTGTGCCAGAATAGTCTCCCCTCTGGAGCACAGTGCTGCTTGAGATCCATCAGTCTCTCAGGTCAGAAGGTTAATGTCCCACCCTGACTCGGGTCACCTCTCAATGCCCCCTCTGAAACTTCAGCTCTACATTTTTAAGATGCATATAATAAAACTTGACCCTGAGGTCCATCCCATTAAAGGATAAAATGGTAATCCATGATACACACAGTCTCAGATACATGGGAGCTCCATTTGCCTCTGTTCTGAAATGGAATGCCGACGGATTTATGATAATTTGGATATTGTCTTTCTTCGTGTATTAAACTTATGGCAGAAGAGACTGTGGAAAGTGGAAAAGAACCTCAACTGTCCTGGTAAAAATATATGGAAATGCCCATGGAACTCAAGAGAAGAAGTGCCTTTTATTTTTACCTAGGACACACGTTCTTATAAAGATTGCAGGGGCGCCTAGGTGGCTCAGTTGGTTGGGTGACTGCCTTCGGCTCAGGTCATGATCCCGGGGACCGGGGATCGAGCCCCGCATCGGGCTCCCTGCTCAGCAGGAAGCCTGCTTCTCCCTCTTTCACTCCCCTTACTTGTGTTCCCTCTCTCACTGTGTTTCTCTCTGTCAAATAAATAAATAAAATCTTTAAAAAAAAAAAAAGATTGTAGAAACAGGTTATGGCCTATTTAGAACGTGGTCATTTAACCTGTTTTGAATGTCATGCTAAGAATAGGTTATAGATTACTTGAAAGAAAAGGAATACTTTGTCATTCATCTTGGAATCCACCAAAGTGTTGCACGCAGCTCCCGACACAGAGTATGTGTGCACTAGTCCTTACTGTGGTTGAAGAAGGAGCTTGGACATGGCCACTGGGGAGCAGTGTGTTACGGGGTGAACATGGTACTGGATTAGAGAAGTTTCATCACAGTCAATGCCCTGAAGGTGACCTCGTGTGACTTCCGAGCCTTGCAGCTTTCTCTTTCTTAGAACAACCTTGGTATTGCCCAGTGAGGAAGCCAATCTGATCTACTAGAGGGTGAGGGGCCGCATGGAGAACAAGGACCCCCAACCAACAACCAGCACAACTTTCAGACGTGTGAGTGCAACCATCTTGGAGCTTCTGGCCCAGCTGACACTCTGGCTCAAATCCGTGATGAGGGAGCCCAGGAAAAGCAGAAGAAAGACTGACCAGCCACACAGAATTATGAGAAATAACACTGTTTAAAGTTTTTGCATGGTTTGGTATACCACAGGGGGTTAATTGAGCCAGGAAGTTTGACTCGGTGACTTTTGGGGGTTTTGTTTGTTTTGGTTTGGTTTTTTTAGAGAGGTAGAGGAGAGAGTAGAGGGAAAGGGACAGAGAGACACAGGACTCAATCTCACAACCCTGAGATCATGATCTAAGCCAAATTCCAGAGTCAGACACTTAAGTGACTAAGCCATCCGGGAGCCCTTAGACCAGCTGACTTCTAAAGTGCTTTCTACTTTATGATTCCAAACCTTAGTATGGAATTCATAATGAGACTAGAACAATATTGCTGGAAGCACCTCCATTCTACACCACTGATTTTGCAGAGGAGGAAATGGACATATAGAGGAGAGGTCATTTCCCCAAGTTTGTCCTATATGATGCTTGACTGTGTCACACAGATTCTGACAAAAAGAAAAGCAAAGTCTGGCCCGTGGTCCAGGCTCTCTAAAGTGTCCTCCACACACTGGAGAAGACGGGGCTTCTGCTCTGTTTCACAGATCAAGGAGCATTCCTTTCTGAAAAGTAGTCGGTCCATTAATGGACAAAACCCCAAGAAAGAGCCCATACCAGGAGACCATCCTTCTTATAAAAGACTCTGAATCTCCGTATCTTTCTCTTAGGACCAAATTCAAATGTAATTAAGGAATTCAGCTTAAATTTGGAGAGGTTCAGGCTTTCAAGCACATACTTCTAAAATTCATTTTATGTCCTAACAACAAATATCTCCTCTCGCCACTGAATCATTTCTACCTGCCTTAGAGTAATGGCTGTGGCCTAAGCGTGTGCTGTCTGCTGCCTTTATGTGCATCCCTGAAACTACTCATGAAAATTCTTCTCCCTGAAGTGTGAGCCATTACTAACATACCATGGAGTCTGGCATTGATTTAGGGCCAACCTGGGAATTTCAGGGTTGGGCTTGGATTTATCTGAGAGGAGTTAAATGTTTGGGGCAGGGGTGTAGTGCTGTTCCAACAAAATGGCAAAAGTAAACTTCAAGATGAGTGTCAGGAGAGGGAATTAGAAGAGACAATTAAATAAATACCTGGATGGAAATTGTGGGTCTGTGCCATCCGCAGAGCACAAAACATCCATTTTAGACACATTCTAAAGACAATTTCAATAAGTCATCTGAGAAGGTGAATCAAATAAATCCCAAATCTTAAGAACAGATTGGTTGCTATGTGGCTTCTTGCAAGTGGACCATTAAATCAACTTTTTAAAAAAACTAACAGTTTCTCCTGTCATCACCGAGTGAAGAAGTGAAGGGAAAAAAAATCGGTCCGCCAAAGGAATGACATTCAGATGTTGAAAGGCTGAAACCTGAGGAACACTACCAAAGTGTTGCTAAAAAACAACAAGGAGCTGGTGTTGAAAATGAAGGCACAAAGGGGCACGCTCCCCAAGGCTTAGCACGTGGTCTGTGCCCGCATGTGCTGACTGGCATCAGCCATCTGCCTAAGAAAACACAGTCGCTCTTTTCCCTCTGGCACCTTCTCACCTGGGGTTCTAACTCCAAGGGACAGTGGTAGAGGTCAAGGGGGATGGCCCCTGCACCTTCTCACACAGCACTGTCTTGCATGTCTGCAAAGAGGAATCCTCGGGGCCTCTGGCTTGTTCCCTGCCCGTCCGCCCTTACCTCAATTCCTTACCACCCGATACTGTTGACCTCTCAGCTCATCACAGAGTCACTGCTCCAGGAGCTCCCACACCCACCAAAGATGGTACAGCTCCTGAGAGAAAATGCCAGCCTGCCCAATGGGTCCAAGTACCTAGAGTTGGCAGTGAGGGCTATTTAGGCCCAGGCTAAATCATGTGACTGGAACCAAAGTCAGAATTATTGAGACAGCACTGGAGTAAGAATTAGAAGACGCAGACAGCAGCCCAGCTGTACCATGGGTATCATTTAAACTGCTCTGGCCTCAGTTTCCTGATTCAGAAACAAAACAGTCTGACTAGATTATCTCTCTGAAGGTGGAACAGAAGCTGTCTCTGCCTCAAAACAACCCTGCTGTGTTAGCCATGGGATCTTCATCGACCCAATCTCAGCATTTCCATTCCTCGTCTGCAAAGTCATTGAGTTGTAAGGATAAAATCAGTTACAGTGTGTAAAGAGTTTAGGACACTGTCTGGCATGTAGAGATTATTCAATGTATGTGAGCATAAAGAAATATAACTCGAGTGTTCAAGTAACTTGGAAACAAGAAGAGAACGAACCATGGTTGCCTTCTGATGCTGTGAAGACATGTGAAGTTTTCATAGGAACTGGCCATACTTCCCCATTTTCCCCATGATGTGTTTGCTTCTCTTTCTTTAAGTGCTTTGTCATTTTTATGGAATATTTTTATTATAGATTAGCTTTTGTCATTAATCTTTATTGAGGAATAATCATAAAAATCAGCCTAAATCTTTTTATTTACTTCAATAAAAAAGATCATCTTGTTTGCTTGTTTGTCTACACTTTGATGTGTCTTCTGACCTTTAAGTTTTACTGATGTTTACTAGCATTTAAACTCACACCCATCAAAGATGTGTTAAGCACATCAACAACAACTTCTTCATGTTTATCTCTTCAGAAAAAAAGAAAAGGAAAGCAAGAAATTACTTAGGAGTTAGTTTCTCTTACACTGAAGAAATAGCTGTCAGAAACTAAGTCTTTCTTTCTATTTCTTTTTATTCTGCTAAATTCAAATAGAATGCCAAATCTCTAATCTCAGTCAATCCTTGGGTGAGAGGATTAGAGTAGTGTTCTAAAAATTTCCTTTTTAATATTTTGTAATTTCCAAATTTCCTAACATGATCTTGTATTTTATCATGAGAAAAAAATAATGTTATTTTTAAAAGTACTCATCAGTCCAGCAATCAGCTAGACTTGTATGAATCGCTCCAACCACCAAGCTGAAGGCATCCCTTCAGGGGCCAGGAAAACTGCCAAGCTAGAAGGTAGTGTCTCCTTCTCGGAACCACTAAGTTTATGGAAGAGAAAGATACACAGATGAAGGGAACTGGGATACATTTAACACCAAAGGGCATGTTCGGAGTAAATAAACCTCGAGCAAGAGAAGGAGCTGGAGCTCTGGGACTTCTCTGTAAGAGAACCATCTCTGTCCTACACTCACTAACATCGCCACCATGAGCTGAGGGATACAATGATGATGAAGGTGCTCTCCCCACCCCCATCAAAGTCATAGCATAGGAGATACAGAGACTTAAAAAGATCATCTAAAATGAGTAACTGAGGGTATGTGGTGCTCTCCTATATATATTCATTCATTCAACAAAAACCACTGCTTCTCTATGTCAAACATGCAGAGAGAAGCAGAAATAAGAACTGAGCTGTGCCCTCAATGAAGCTTCCATGTGAATGGTCAAGTAGGCATTGCAGCATCCAGGGAAACCTGCTTTCCACAAAAAAAAATGGAAGCTTGAGCTAATGAGCCCAAAGCCACACAGTGACTAGGGGCAGATCGGGGCTAGAACCCAGACATCAGAAGCTCCATCCCGGTGGAGCCTTCCCCTCTGCATTGCTGCTTTCCATAGGGGCAGAAGTCCTTCTGAACTATTTCCCTCATACCTGAGTGGGAATAAAAAGCTATGCAAGACCTGTTCCCGTGCAGCCAGACACTTCCTGATGCCCCCTGGCTGCCACGGCTTTCCACGGGCCAGGCCATTCAGAGATGTTCACATTTCCACAGCAGTGCATTTCCAGCCTCCCCGAGCTGGGAAAACTGTCAGCTCCCAAGTAGGGGAGATAATGTGACCCATTTATGTGAAGGAAGGGGGGCTCAAAACTCTAAGTTGAGACCCACAGAATTAATTCCACTACTTTCTTCAAGCTTGAACACTGTGGTTTTGGTGATGAAAGGTTCAAAGCATCCCTGCTGGAAGAGCGAGCCTACAGCACCGTCCACCTCACAGAGGGCCGCCATGTAGAGGTGGTGTTTCCCCTGTCTGGACCTGTTGCTTCCTCCCAGGGGCTCGTGATGAGTAGAGAAGGACAGGATGGGGGGTCTGTGGGGCACGCTCTCCCATCTGTTCTGCAGCTACCCCAGCTGAGGTGGAAGGTGCGATAAGCTTCTTTCCCGAGTCCCTGTGAGAGTCAGGGGTGTGGTCAGGAAGCACCGTGTGCTCACCCTGAGTGCAGGCGGGCCATTCAACCTGTGCTGGACAGCAAGTCGACTTGTGTTGTTTGCTTCTGGTTTTCAGCTCTTCTGAGCCCAGGCAGAAGTGGCAGGTGGGGGAGTGCTAAACACACTGGGCGGCCCCCAAAGCCTGAGTTCCCATGAACTCACTCAAGGGCCTGGGTCAAGTCCACAAGACCACAGATTTTCGGAAGCTGACTTTGGCAAATGCCGACTGGTGGACCATGTGCTCTGCCCAGAACCTCGAAGGCATCACCTCATGTAATCCTCACATCCGAGGAGGATGCTGTCATCAGCCCCGCGTTAAGAGTCGAGAGAACAGAGGAATGGGGAAGGCATGTGCCGGTGATGGACAAGCTACTGGGAGGGGGCGCCTGGTCCCTGGCTGAGGCCTCTGCTCTCCAGGACCTGAGTTATGGCTCAGCCCTCAGATTTGCACAGAGCAGGCCAGCCTTCATTACCATGGTTTGGCTTATGCGTTTTCCACTCGACAATGGTACCAAAGTGATATGCATTCACTAGAAAGAATACTTTGGATTTAGAATTTGGATCTTTTCCTAGGCTGGTGAGATGCAGTCCGATCCCTTCATGATGCTGGGTGGTGAAGATGCTCTCCGTCAGCCACCCGACCACAGAGGTGAACAACCAGTATGCCTACGCCCCTTCTGCACCCATAAGACCCTTCTGTTTCCCACGTTTGGGACAGTAGTCAATCAATTACATGACATATCCAATACTTTATTGCAAAATAGGCTTTGTGTTAGATGACTTTTGCCCAACTGGAGACTAATGGAAGTGTCCTAAGCATGTGTATGGTAGGTGAGGTTAAGGTGTGATGCTTGGTATGTCAAGAATATTAAATGCATTTTCAACTCAGGTTATTTTCAACTTATGATGGGTTTATCAGGGCAAAATCCCATCATAAGCTGAAGAAAATCTATGATACCATGGCCTTACTTGTTTTGTTTCCGATTTTAGCGATAATGATTTTTCTATTTCTCTGGTAAGAAGGCTCTTAGACATTGGTGATATATGAATCCTTTAAAGTATTTTGTTTTAAAAAGAACCCTTCTAATTACGTTTAATGTTCTTATTTTCTTTGATATGAGATGAGCCTCCGATTCCATGTTATAAATGTTTTAACAAACACATTAGATTTACTAAATAAAGCCAAAATGATAACGTCTCAACATCCCAATGCTGGATCCGTACTGTTTCTTAATTTTCCTTAATAATAACATTGCCTTGGATGTTTATTTTGAAAAAACAAAAGTCACCAGACTTCTCTTTTGGAAATTCTGGCTCAGAAGTACAGAACGAGGCCCAGGAACCGGGAATTTTAATACAGTTGCTATGTGTTTCTAGGGAGGAAGATGTCCCCAAGTAGCCATAAGGCCAACTGTGGCTTACGGTGGTTTTCTAAAACAAACTTTGAAGGGTTTTGAAAAAATTTAACAAACTCAATAAGTGGTCCCTCCAATCTAGCTACAAGCCCGGGTTTGGGAGTCCAGGGACTGTGAGCTATGACCTTAGTCCTTCCAATAATTAGCTTTTTAAATTAAATAGACAAGTATCTTTATTATTCCAATTTTTAAAGAGTTTTATCAGGAATGAGTGCTACTGAATACTTTTTGAGCCTCTACTGATATGGTAAGTGAAAATAAAAGTACTGGATATGTGCTAGATACTTTGCTAAGAACATTATAGCTATTATCTTACTTAATCCTCATAAAACCTGAGAGAAAGCCCAATGGATTAATGGAAGAACACCATGTTATATCAGTAAACATAAATAGGTTAAATGCTCTTAATAAAAAGTAGAAGACATTTTAAGATCAAGTTAGAAAACATAACAATGATACATCAACTATAAGCACAACAAAGTGAATGACACAGGAAGGTTAAAAGCAAAAGGATTTACCTAGACCTGTCAGGCAAATGCAAATAAAATCAGAGCAGAACTAACAAAATCAGAAAGGGGCAGAAACATTAAATGAGCAAAGCAATACTTCTGGTGTTGGAAACTAATAATGATTGTGTAATTTATAAATACTTATATGCTGAATAATTTAACACTTAGGTCATAAAACTATCTTTAATCATAAAAAAGAAAACACCAACAATGAAATTCCCTGATGTGAATTTGGGGGAACCAAGCCTATAATTTCACAGAAGAACAATTTGAATACTAGGCAATGAAAGCCCCCACAGCCTGATTTACACCAAGACTCTCATCTTTCTGCGTCAGTGTTATCACTGAGATCCTGCCCGTGTCACCTCAGTGTGAGTCCCTAGACCCCCTTCTCTCTGGCACAGGGCTCTGCAGGGAGCCTTTTTTCAATCCAAACCCTATCGTCTCCATTTCAGAAATTCACTGTTGTTGCAGCACGTACCCCTGGTTTCTTATGTGTATACAGGTTTTTCTAAGTGTGTATGTTTCATCGATCAGCTCGGTGGAAAACAGGGACTCAAACACCTTAACCTCTTGTCCAGAAGATGCTGCTTGAAGTACTCTATAAATGTCTTGAGAAAAATACTTTAAAATAAAATAAAAATAAAACAGCTTCTTTGGTGCCCGCTTGTTGCAGACAGAAAAGAAATCAAGGTTGAACTTGGTATGGTCCCTAGGAAGGTAGGTACCTCTTAGCAATGCACTTACCCTGAACCCAGCAAGGGCCACACCAGATATCAAGGATTAGCAAAGTCCCCGAGGTTCCCCAGGCCTCACTGCTGTATCCCAGATGGGAGAGAAGACCCTTTAAGGAGAAGTTACAAAGTACTGATCAAGAACACACACTCAATAATTGTATTAGATATTTGAAAGCTTCTAGGAGAGTAGATCTTAAAAGTTCTCATCACAAGAAAAAAATGTCGTAACTATGTGTGGTGATCACTGTGAACTAGAGTTACCATAGTGACCGTTTCACAATATATACAAATACCAAATTGGTGTCCACCTGAAACTAATATAATGCTATATGTCAATTACAGGCCAATAAGGAAATTAGAAAAAAGAATACATGCTCTTGGGCAAGTTATTTTGAACCTTAACTTCCTTATGCATGAAATAGAGAAAGCATCTGTCTCAGAGGGTCTATTTCAAAGCTAAACAGAAGGAAAGTATGCAAAGCACCTAGCATGGGAGTACACAGTTGATTTTCAATGAATATTATTCCTGATACTGCTGGCGTTAGTAAGTAAGACAAAGGCTTGCGTGAAAAAGACTGCTTACAATTACTAGAAGTACTCCAAATCTGAATATTATTTCACGTCAAAGAAAACATGGTTAACTCAGATGGCTGTGTACGTGACAAATTCAGAACGCTCAGCTTTAATTCATAGCGACTCCATGAAAGTTAAATTGAGCTGGTGACACGGCCCCCTCAGCCAGTGGCTCATGTGGGAGATTAACATTAACACAGGGAGCTGGAGGAGCCAGGTCCCACCTACTTCACCTGTATCCCACCAGAATTCGGAAGCATTGGCTCAGCCCCTCCAGGCCAAGTTCAGGAAGCTGGTGAGGATGACCCCCAACACTAACCCTCTGCAACCTCTATTCTTTCACATCATGACAGTCACTACACTGGGAAGCTAAACTCCCAGAGGCAGGGGAAGAACCACCTCAGAGAGGAGCCACATCTCCAGGCCTCACTGGGCCTCTAGGTCCAGAATCCTGTGCATTTCCAACCCCTTCCATGAGAGCATCACCTTCTTCTTGTCAGCCTCCGCCTTGTCCCCAAAGGTTGTTTGATTGCATGAATTGCAAAGAAGTGCATTTGGAGAGCCTCAATATAATCCCTTAAGAACCCTGAAGACAAACTGGGACATTGAAAGGCAACAGAATGATTTGCTGCTAAAAACCCATGAGAAAAAGCATGACGATATTAGAGATGCCCAAAGGTATGGTAGGGGTCACTGGTGAGCCTGGAGAGGTCAGCTCTGAGCTGTGTCCTGGCCAGGGCCAGGCAGCAGACATCCTCATACAGTAGAGGGTGAGACAATGAAAACTCATGAGATGTTTTCCAGTTAGGAGAGGTACGTTTTGATCAGAAAGCTTCTAGGCCAACAATTACTGAGCTCTCCAAAATAAATAAGCTCGATTCAATGTTCTTTAATCAGAAGTTGGTAAATAGTACTGTGCAGACAGAAGTTAGAAATGAGTTACTATTATTCCTCCTCTTTCCATTTCTCCCTCATTCGGAGAGCTGAAAGAACCCCAGAAAATAGCCTGGACCAGTGACTGTAGCAAAAATTAATTTTGGAGACTAACAGGTTGTCATGCCTTCCATGGGGACACTGTGGAAAGCGGGTGAGCGGGTGGCTGAGAAGCATGGGATCTCCTCCAGGCCACATGTGCATTCGTCCCATGCAGAAGCATTCACAGACAGCTGCGTGGCAGGCCTCAGGGGTGGAGGGCAGCAGGAGGGAGGAGGCAAAGACGGCCTGGAGGGGTGCCCAGAGGCAAACCCCAGGGTACCATAGGGACAGGAAGCACAGAGTCAGAAGAGAGAACTAGCCGTGCTTGCAGGAGAGAGAACTAGCCATGCTTGCAGGAAGGGAAGGCACATATTCCAGGAAGGAGGCTTGGAAAAATGAACAAGCTTTGCTGAGCAGAGAAGAGGCAAGGCCAGTCCTGCGAGAGCGCCCGGGCTGATGGGGCCCAGTGGGTGGGAAACCCTGAAGGGCCAAGGTTCTGGCTCCCTTGGCTGTGCCAGGCCAGCAGCAGGTGTCATCCGGAGTCCCCTCCCCACCCCAGGTGCTGTCATCACAGCTGTCCAACTCGACTGCCCTGGAACCAGTCCGCTCTGAGGAGCTCGACATGTGCTGACTGCCACCTCCAGAGGGACTATTGAACTCACTGTACTGGGGGGCGGCTGGGGCATCAGGTCATTTCACAGACTACCCAGGGGCTTCTTATCTCAACCAGGGAGGGGAAGGCCTGCTTGGGCTGATCCTCACTGCTCCAGGCACTGACAGAATCCTCACAGCCTACGTCCAGCCTCCTTCCCCTCCACCCCCAGGTGACAGGTGGTTCTCGGAGATGTGAAGCCCTGTCTCCCACAGCGGAGGGGCAGGACGGCGAGGTGGCTCCCAGCCGGCACTCGGCCCATCTTGGTTTGCCGCCTGCGCACACTACTTAGTAACTCTGGCAAGTATATGACCTCTCTTGAGGCTCCGGCTCCCTCCCGGTCCCAACGGGCTTGCTACAGACAACCGGTTACACAGAAAGATCTCACGATGACAAAATTTTTGAGTCCCAGAGCTTTTTGAGAATCTCCTAAAAGCTTCAGATTATGTCCCCCTCTCCAAATGTACAGGCCCATACACAAATCTGAATCCCTTTTCAGGGGTCAGCAGACTCCCCAAAGTTTCTCCTTAGACCCAGGCTAGGCATGCCTCGAGAAAGTTCCCAGGCTCAGGAGTTGTGCTCTGGTTAGGGTTTCATTCATACCCAAGCTCTTTTCAACCTGTCCAGCAGCTCTCTTCAGATTACAGGGGACAAGACCAGTTAGGAGCTCAGAGTTTCAAACAGGCTGTGTAATATATACGTAAACAGAGCAAGGTGAAAGTGAAGGCCACTGCATGGAGAAGAGAATGAGAACCAGATGGCCCAGTTCAAGGGGGAGTGGAAAGAAAGACAGCTGCCCAAGGGGGCTGCTCCAGGGCTTACCCCTAATCAAGGCCCGCATGGAACAAAACTAGAGGAAAGCAAGATGGGGAAGTCACTGCCTTGGAAGGTCTGGGAGTGGGAAGGTGGAGGTGAGGGAGTGCCGAGGTCAGAAAGAGAAGAAAGGCGATCGTTTCAGAAGCCTTAAAAGAAGACTTAGGGGAACCGGACAAAATCTGTCAATCAATAGGTATTACTGATTTCCTCACAGAACATCAGGCACCATGGATTAACTAAGCAGGAAAGCACCCTCCCTGAGGAGCCGTTATATAAATTCCTGGTGTGTCCATAAAGGCGGGAGGCACTCATTCAGAAAAAAAAAAGTGTTTTATGAATTTACCAGTAGTGATGGCAAGGTGATCATTTCCCCTCCAAGTCCTGCCGACAGCCTGGTACCCAGAGCTCTCCTCTCCAGCTGGGCTCATATCCTTTGGGTCCTCAGTCACATCCTTGTGTTGCTGCCCCCGTGCCCACCTTCCAAGCTGTTGCTCAGATTGTTCACCCTGGAGTTGCCCAGACCGTTTCCCTCCTTCTAAATAGATGCTCTGTGCTCCTCGGAGGTCAGTTTCACCACCTCTAAGGAAGCTCAGGTTCTTTTCATGCACTTTGGAAACACAGCAGCTTCTCAATCCTCTAAACTCCTGGGATGCTGATTTGTAACACTCCTTTCGTAGTATTTACATATTTCTTTGTCTTATAAATATAACAAAAAGCCAGGTCTTGCAGAAGGGATGCTGTTTTAATGGAGGTCTCTTCAGCTCTGCTGAACATCTTTGGATCTGCACATTTGGGAGCGTGTTTGCAAAGGTGGGGTCCACAGACACCAGCATGCAGCTCATCTTAATAGCTTATTGAAAAATGCAGGGCAAAGTTTTCACACAAGGAAACAGAATTCTAGAAAGTGGAATAGGCTGGGAATTTTTTTTTAAAAAGAATGAAGAATAAAAGGTCCCTGGGACTATAGAAAAGTTGGAGTTACAGAACTTTTATCACCTAGAATTCCAAAATGGGAGTGGGAGCTATGTCAAGCCTAAAGCTCAAGGGGCACAAACATCCCAGATGAATCCCAGCTGAGCCCTAGGTGTTCTTCGCCTTGCCTACACAATGTGTAAGCCTGTAGGGACTACAACCTTTGTGGTACATCCCTAGTTCCATGCCCTACACTTAGAAGGTACTAGATACATATATATGCCTAGATATATATATATATATATATATGTATATATATATATATTATATGCAGAACTGACAAACAATTCAAGAGTGTAAAATAATAGAAAATTAGTCCCAATACAAGCCACGTAGAATATCAACATCTTGAAGAAGAAAGAAATCATAAAAATATTCTAAGGCAATAGACTCAATTTTGGAAATTAGTTTCTCAGCTTTAAAAACGTAACCACAGACTATCAACATATCTATGAATACATATATATATATATCAGCTTTTATATCTTGATCTACATTTGTACCTATATCTATCTGTCTATCCCCAGAGACCAGAATAAGTGATCTACTCAAGTATCTCAAAGTTGTTTCCATAAATTTATAGGTCCCATCTTTGATGACCGTGACCCATTTTTCTGGAAGCAGTATAATCTGGAAATGCTTACTCATCCCTATGTTTGGAGGCCAGTAATTTACTATGGAATACTTTGACTTTAGCAGTATCTCAGACTGCCATCCAGTATATAGATACGGTCTCAGAGTGAATGACAGCCTGATGTTGTGAGGTCTGGGCTACACTTCAGATGTGGCAGAATTATCACCCCCGGTAGATTTCAGAATTCACGTCTTGGTTAAGTGCCTTCGAGTGCTGATTCACTGGAGGAGTTGAGCTTTCCATTGGCCGGCCCTGGGTAGTGATGCCACAGGATTACACACACACACTCTAGCTGCTCAGTGACCAGGTGAACCAAATTCAAAGTAAAGACACTGTTTGAAGTTCCATCATACTCTCTGCCCATGATCTATCCCCTAAAGGGATCATGTCAAACTACTGATTTCTCAAAATCTTTTAATTCAGGACAAAAGGTATAGAAATAGAATTGAATTTTGTCACTAAAATTCTCAAAACTGCCTAAACAGACACAAAAGATATGTAGGCATAGTCCCCTAAACCTTTCTTCAAGGGATTATCAGTATAAATATCAAGGTGACATCAACAGATTTATATGCAATTCAACTATTCCAGTTCATATTTACTGTTGACTAACCACCTATAATGAAAATAGCTTCTAAGTCATCAAGAAGATGGGATTCTGCATATGAAAATTTCACTCTGGAGCTCACTCAGGAAGGTAGGGAGAACTTCTGATCCCCAGAACTTCTTTTGAGGCAGCACCTGAATCAGACCCCAAGCCTTTCAAGGAAGAACTGGGAGTATCCACACCAGTTTTCCTGTGATTAGCCCTTGTAAGCCCCTGGAATGACACAGTTCATGGTACCTGGTCTTTGTGAGCATACTGTTCATGATTATTCAGCCTTCTATCACTGGGGTGCTGTTCGAGCATTTATCGGGCTACTTCTTACCCAAGTGCACATTGGAGTTGTAGATGAGAACCAACATCACAAGGGGTTACGTGCTACAGTACACTAATACACACAATGCCATAGCTTTTGTTTTGCCTATGTAAAGGAACTACAATCAGGCTGGGTGTTGGAGTGCAGGTCACAGAGAGCCAGTAGAAGCTAAGGGCACAGCATATGCAAAGACACTGTGTGCCTCTAGAAAGCAAAGAGGGAGAGGAAAAAGAAGGAGGGGTGATGGGACATGACACTGGAGAGATTAAGACCCAAATGCTAAGGACCTCAGTGCTACGCTAAGCAATTTGGGCTTCACTTAAAAGCAATATGGATATAACGAAGGCTTGAATTAGGGAGTATCATGGCCCAATGTGAGTTTTAAAAAGATAACACTGATCTTACTGAAGGGTATGGGTAAATTGGAGAGGTGTGGAATTAGAAGTAAGAAAATCTGTTATGGGATTTTATTTAAACAATCCAGGAGAGAGGCTATGACAACTGATTTGGCTTTGAAAAATACGTATGAAGTAAATTCAGTTGTCTATTGACTAAGTGAAGTGTATATGCGTGTGTGTATGTGTACATGTGTGAGACACAGAGAGAGAGAGAGAAGACAAAGATTCTAAAGATTCAATGTTTGTGATATTATTAAGCTAAAAATATGTGATCCAAGGCAGCAATGATGAGTAGAAGTGGAGTGGACACTGGGCAGGGAGCCTTGGTAGCTCTGTTGATGCCACGAGAGAGAATGATATTGGCTGTGGAAATGGAAGGGAAGGTTGTGGACAGCAAGACAAATGTCATGAACAGGAAGAGGGCTAGAAGGGGCACATCCCTTGGAGGAGACTGAGAGCAGTCAGAGAAGGAGCAGGTGACTCAGGTGAGCAGAGGCATAGAGATCCAAGTAGAAGGAAGGAGAAACCATGGGAAATCCCTTGAGGTTCACCATCATAGGGCACTTCTTCCCTTATTCTGACAGTGACATTTATTTCACTGTGGATATGACTCTGAATGTCCCTGACACAGAAAGGAAACAACCATTTTTTTTTAAACAATGTATGTCAAGCATAGCACTATGCTTTTATAAAAAACAACTCTAAGAGGTTAAGAATTACTATCCCTATTTTACAGATGAAGAAACTGAGACACTAAATAGCTCCCACAGGTGAAACTGTAATTGACCATGAACCCAGAGCTAGACACAATCTGTCTTGGTGCTGTGTTCTTCCCATTGTGCCACACTGTCCTCTTGGTTTCCTAGGGCAGGTCTCTACCTAGTCACCCCCTGGGCATTCTGGGGAACAGGCTATGGAGGCTAAATGAAGGATCAGGCTTTGAGGGCTAAGATGTCCATACTTCTTGGGGACCCTAAGGGGGAACATGCAACCCCCCCCCCAAGACAGACTCAATTTTTTGATCTGAGTGTGGCCGGTCTTCCAGGGGTCACCAAGAGCCCAGCTCCAAACAGGTTCTCAGCTGTGGCAGCCCTGGGAGAGAGAGGGAAGGTCCCCATCACCTTTCTAATGTGGCTAGACAGAAGGTCAAGGCCATGCTTCAACTAGGATACCCACCTGTCCTGGTCTGCCCAGCACACAGGAACCAGGACCGTCCAGGAGGATCAGCTTCTCTCTGAGCCAATGCTGAGCCCAGCTAACTATAGGAACCAGATTCCAAGGGCTGATGGGACGTCAGGCCCCACACATTGTGTGGACACAGGCAGGGGAGCCCAGGTCCTTTTGGGACAATAGGTCTTCTTCATTTGAAAGGGTCTTGATTCTGGACTTTCCCAAGGCTAAGCAAGAACACTTCAGGAATTTCCTGAGGGCAAATGCCTGGAGTTAAAACCTATCCCAGTGTAGAGATGGGAGAACAAGATGGCCTTTGTCATTTGCATACCAACCTCCTACTGACTCCCTGCCCTGTGTAGGTAACCACAGGCTGGGGGCGACAGGGGCATTTCTGCTCTATGTGCCCTCATACAGGTCTTCTGCACCCTATCTTCCACTGGTCTCCGCCTCTCTGCTGCTTCAGCCAATGCAGACCCTTCATCTTCACCCACATTCATTCCATCGTCATCACTACCCATCCTTGGCTTAGGCTTTTCCTTGCCAATGTGTTCTCTCTCCTCCCCCAAAGCAACTAGTAATAAGAAACAAGATTGGCTCAATGTGTTGTGCAACAAATATTTTCATTCAGAGGAGGTTCTCATCATATATGGTTGGTTTGTTCAGGAGGTGGATCCCCCTTCATCTGTCTCCCCATGTGATGGAAATAACTCACAGTGTACAAAGCCATGGCTCCCTGAATCATGGCTTACTTCCATCCTAGCCCATGACTAGACTTCCTTCTCCCCCTCATCCCTATTGCCATCTCTACAAGCCTGGTCTTGAGAAGGAGACCTGCCATCAGGCAGGACTTACAAGGAGCTGGTTCTAAGAACAGGCCAGTCTCTTGGCTAAGTTTCTTTAAGCCACTTATTTCCCTGGGGCTGGCTGCTACAGAAAGGGTCCAAATCTAGGAGATGAGCAGGAAGGAGGACGAGGGAAGAGAAAGATTAAGGAGCACTGACTTGGACCTCATGCTTTCCTAAATGTCTCCAAAGTTGAGCAGCACTGAGCAGTTTGAAAGGAAAACATCTTGTCTCCTGCCCACTCACCTCCTGCCCCTCACTCTGCGCAGAGCTGCAGCTGGGAGGGCAGGGGGGAGAGGCTTTCTCCGCTCCGCAGAGTACAGTCTGGGAAAGGGAAGGAAGGCAACCCTCTGCCGATACAGCCGGTTCACTCAGGCCTCATTTCCCCCATGTCTATTCTTCTTCCTGACCCCACAGAGAAAAAAAAAAATCAATTTTAAAATACCAATTAAAAATCCCTTCTCCCAGTGCGTTTTTGGTTACAGTAGTCTACATCGTGCTCCCCTCCTTACAGATGTGTAATTGCCCTGAAAGCAGAGTTGTCCAGAAGTGAAATATTAAATAATTAAATCTAAAACGTTCCAGAGGTACAGCAAAGAGAGCTGGGTACGTGTATGTAACGTGCGCTGTAGAACCAGGAAACACACACACACACACACACACACACGTACACACTCGCCCAGCATGTGCAGTGCACTTTTGTGACTGCTAAAACTATAACATCTGGAATGCCATTCTGGAAAACTTCCAGATGTTTTCCATGAGGAACACTTTGTAAAAATTGTTAGCCTTCTAGGCATTTGTGAATTTTGTAAGAAAAGTACACTCCCAGGCCCACATAGGAGCAAATATGGGATTATAAAGTGCTAAATGCTTTTCACAACTGTATAAGCAATAATGCGCTTTGGGTAAATATTCAGGGAAAATTATTTTTACAGACTAAGTGAATGGATATGTTCCAATCTGCAATTAGATTTGTATTTCAGA